>JAYXIM010051958.1:0-20140 GCA_037575425.1 Anastrepha fraterculus | reverse complement strand
ATTATTTGCTGAAGAGTCCTTAGATCTTTAGAGATGAAATCTTTGATACATCACCGTCATCAACGCGGGGTGCTTTGAAGCCTCCTTCCCAATGCTCATCCAAAGCGGTCGATCTTGAGCTTTTGCCTCATAGTTACGCATTCCCAAATCTTTCACATCCTTTTCTACTACGTCTGACCATCGGGCTGCCTTTGGCCTTCATGCCTATCAGCTTCCAGCTTTTCTCTCCATGTTAGCGATCTGTGCGCAATCAGCAAACTTAAGAGTCCACAACTCGCATCCATACGTGCAAATTAGTCAGATAAGAACTTTGAACTATGAAGCTTCTTTCGATACTAGACCATAAGGCGTAGAGTAAATAGCAAAGCAAAATGAAGGCAACAAAGACATCAATAAGGCAAGAAATTTGCTTTACAAACATATCGCACAACTTCAAAGAGTCTAAAATATTATATTAAAGGTACTGCTGAAAAATACTACACCAGACAACGAAAGAAAGCAGAGTAAATAAGCTACTGGGAGGTTAGAATAGAAAATGTATCAAAAACTCATTCGTTTCTATTATTAGAATGGCTCAATTGACTTAATTGAGTATATACGGTTCTGAAATCCATTGTTGACTTTTTTCAAAATTGAGGAGAAAAATGCTTAGTTGAATGTTTTTAAATAATACATACAACAAAAATTAAGAAGAAAACTGCTTAGTTTACTGTTTCAAAATAAAGAACAAAAATATTATACATTCTTGACTGTTTTCAAAATTATGAAGAAAAATACATAGCTGACTATTTTCAAAATTAGGAAAAAAACGCCTAGTTGACTGTTTTCAAAATTAAGAAGAAATTTGAATAGTTGACTGTTTTCAAAATTTAGAAGAAAAATACATAGTTGACTATTTCCAAGGAGAAGAAAAAGACGTAGTTGATTGTTTTCAAAATTAATAAGAAAAATAAATATCTACTTGTACTAACAAATAATTGGAATGCACTGCTCTGCCATTAAAGCAAAGTACGAGTATACACGAATGAGGAATTAACCGCCGCAGATATAAAAATCAGCCTGCATACATTTTTCATCTTTTTTTTCATCTTTTATCTATGCCTTCCTATTCCAACTTAGTGGAGTTTGGCACGCAGCGGGCATATACGCAAACTACTACTTTTTGAAAAATTGTGACTCTTGTTTGATTAACGCAGAATGAAGTACTTACTCAGAATTGAACAAACTATTACCGGAGGGCTTAAGGGATGTTTATTTGTTCTGCCTTAGTAACGAAGAAATAGACTCCAGTTTTGATATCTAACCATTTTCTGCACTTGGTCTTAGCTGGGCTCTTCTTCAGGTATACATCAAGGTGGATATCACCCAGAGCTTTCTAGTGCCCCCTTCCCAGCCTACAAGATCGCGATTTACCGCACCTCTCTGTACCATCAAATTAAACTTCTTCGATTCGATTCCAAAAATACCGCTACTGTCATAGCTCCTGTGTCTTGATTTTGCCTCTCGAATGGAGGGGCCTACAGTTTTAAGCCGACTCCGAAGGGCAGATGGTTCTTTTTGAGGGGCTTTTTCTTGGCAGAAATGTACTCGGAGGTTTGCCCTTGCCTGCCGAGGTGCGATTGCTTTTATAATGGCAGTCGCGCACCAACTAATTCGGCTACGGCGGGTACCGTATTTTAATCAGATCTGAAGATTAATCAAGAAAAATATCAACGCGTGCCGATAAGGGCGATGGAACTTCTCGAACTTGAGCTGGATAAACCCCAGAGAGTTGTTCTTTGCCACATACATCCATGCTCCAACTTCGAAGTTCAAGTGGCGTAAACTTCCTTGCTAAGAAGACTTTCTTGCTGATCTAAGTCTACGACTTTGCAAACCATCTTTGGTGTAGCCCACCAACCCTTATTAGGGAAGATCTAGCGACATTTACATTTGTATATTTCATACATTTCAAAGCTGTATAGCGAACAAAAATTATGGGTTCAATCGTTTTTGAATTATTCTGTTTGAAAATTATTTTTATGATTTTTTAACGCATTCCTGCATATCCACATATTTCTTTCGTAATTTAATGCAACTTGTGAAAAAAAAGCATTTCAAGCAGGATTTGCTTCCAAATGCAAGAAGCCCGATATATAACGGAACATTCAGTGCTTAGTTATTAGTTTACACACTTTTTAGATTAATGAAAGTGATAGTAAGTATTTCCAAAGTTGTTTAGAAAAAAAAAAAATACTCCAATAGATTGAGTTAATTTCGATTTGTTACAGTTTGAACTTTATGAATTTTTTACAAATTTTGGGTATTAGACACGCCTTTTCTGTAAGTTGATGCATTTCATATCAAAACGAACCTTCCGGGAGAGATTAGCTTTGAAATACAAAAAACTTTGTGCAAATCGGATGATTCTGTGCAAAGTTATTGGCTCACATACATCTTTTGGTCTTGTATTTAAGAGAGAAAGGCACTCCCTACCGTAGTAATGATACTCAAAGTCATTACAAATAATCCGTAAAGAAATAATTTGCGCTCACTTCTAAAAATTCGCGCACTCAGACACGAAAAAATGAAGTCAAAAGAAAATATAAATAAATAATTAAATAGAAGTCGGTTATCGCACCGAAAGACATTCGTATTTATGTATTCACAAATAAGTTATTATCAGAAAAATATAATCACGAATAAAAGCAATGACAGCAAGACAAACGAGAGGCAATCACTAAGGAAGGTGAGTGGTTGGAGTATGGATTACAAAGAGGTCGCGCCATTGTAATTGAGATTGCGCCAAAAAAAAAAAATTGCTAAAGAAAAAATGCCAAGCAGTCGAAGTTTGAGCATGAGTGCAATGAGTGCCGGGGGTTGGGTTGACTTGACAACGCAATTTTGTAAATTTCGCAAATTTTGCATAACATATGCAAAACATCTTAAACCGCGGCGTAAAACCGCGGAGGTGGGCCGACAATCGAAGCGTCAAGGCACGCGCCGGCAAGCAAGTGAAGCAATGAACGCAAGCAACCACACACTTACAGGGTTAGTGCACGCACACATACGCAGGGAAATATGCAAATTTTGCATGTAGAATGGATGAATGAGTGAATGACAGAGGTAGAAGAAGCAGGAAGTAATGATTGAAGCAGCTAAAGGCAGCACTGCATGGTGGTTGTAAGCGCTGCAAAGTATGCAAGATAAAAGCGCGCGCGCCCACACACCCGATCATACACACACAAACTTATGTGCAGGCTGCTAATTCCCAATGGTATAATTTTTGGAGGTGCGTGTGTACTTAGACGTAAACATCTATCACAAATAATGAAAAAAACCCGTATATTGGAATACATTTACATATGTATATATATATGTGTACATGTGTGCATGTGTGCTTATGGCTTAATGAAAACACTTTAATGCGCGCTTTTGTACCTCACTTGCCACTGTAATCGTTTGAGCACTTAACATTTCTTCCAGCGTTCTTTGTGCTTTTTACTGTCTCCCTGCTGCTGAAAGAAAAAAAATTGATTTTCGCCATTCCTCTGGTATTTTGTTTTTTTCGACTTTTCTTTGTATGAAAATAAGTTAAAAAGACAATCAAAGGCTTTAAAGCGCCACAGAGCAAAGCGAATTAAAATGAGGAATTAACTGCAAATTGTGCATAAGCGCTTGGAAAGGTATACAGTGTCCAGTACTCGAAGTGTAAACAATTAAAAAGGCCATAAATTTAGTTTGGAAAATTAATTTTATTCAATTCAAAGTAAAAATTTTGTGAAAATAGTACAAAATTAAGAATCAAATTACTTTTGCTCGATATGACCACCCTTTGCCTTGACTATGGCTTTGAGACGGTGCAACAACGAGTAGCAAGCTGCCCGAATGTGACTTGCATGTATTATGGCCCACTCGCGGACAATGGCATTTTCAGCGCCTTGAGACTAGTGAATCTTTTAGTTCGGACGTTGCTCCTCAAAATGGCCTAAAGAGAATGTTCCATCGGATTCGCATCTGGTGAATTTCACAGCCACTGTGTGGACGTTATGAAGTTCAGAATGTTGTTTTTTAGCCATACTTGGTGCACTCGTCCATGGTCTACCACCGAAATGTTTGTCTGCTACATTCGGCTAGTTGTACGAGTCCTCGTCTTGTGAGAGAAGCACATTTCCGGAGAGAATACTCTCATAGTTTCATCGTCCAATCGGCAAAAACAGCAGACTCTTATTTCTACCAATTTTATCTTCCTGCAGTGATAACGAAGACGACATGCCACTTTATAGCCGCCCCAGTGAGAGTTCGTAAGCCCACCCTATTCGGGCTTAAGAACCCATTTAATGCTCTTTTGGAGTGAAGTATAAATTACATATTTAGCCTGTCCTAGACTCTTCATCCAGTGTTGCCTAAGTTACCTATTTTGCCAGTCTTTGATAAGTTCCTTTATGTAAGCTTTGCTGGGCATACAAAAGAGTTCTGGTAGTCTGCCTGTACGTAGCCATCGTAAGCTCCATCTCCCAAAAATTGATGTTCTTTGCTCACAGGGTATTGAAGGTTCTCGCGACTTTGTACGTTTGCGCACTAGCTAAGCGCTCGCTGAGTTGACGCGAAGCCCATCTTTCCAGGAGCAGACCACAGGTCTTCAAGGGAACCCCAATTCTCTCATTTTGCGATGAAAC
Organism: Anastrepha fraterculus; assembly: GCA_037575425.1. Lineage (NCBI taxonomy): Eukaryota > Metazoa > Arthropoda > Insecta > Diptera > Tephritidae > Anastrepha > Anastrepha fraterculus. The sequence continues at coordinate 15,482 of JAYXIM010051958.1, read as the reverse complement.
CATCTCCAAGGTTGCCTGATATCGAAGTATTCGGATGAAATCGAGAGAGAAGCCAGGCATTTCTCGATTAATTTCGAACGCACAATCAACGAAAGTGAAAAACCAGTCCACTGCTTCCTTAATTGTGGCTACCCCCGCTTGGAAAACACTACGGTGGACCGGAAGCTTGAATTTGACCTTGTGGAGAGATCCTCACGGAATACTCCCCCACCAAAATTTCCTTCCAACTTCGAGGCATTCGTGAACATGTCTGCCATGCCTTGCCGCCAAATGTTGCCCCCCCGCCAACTCATCCCTTGAGGAAATATGAGTGGAAAAAGTTCCGCTCGGACCAAGCGTGGGTGAGCAATAATCCAGTACCATGGGGATGAACTCAAAACTTTTAAAAATGCTAAAGTGTCCGTAGCTTAAGGATAGCTTATGGCCTGAACACCTCACGGGTGCCACATTCAGCATAATGTTGAACGCTAGAGTAGGAGTGGTACGGAGGTCCCCACTGATTCCAATGAGGGCAGAACTTTGTACCCTTTCCAGCTTCTTAACTGATGCCATCCTTTCTAGCGAGTTCCACCAGCTAAGGACTCCGTACAGCAAAACTGGTTTGATAATGTGTGAGCTACTAGAGCTTAATTTAAGTACAACTAAATTTTTAGTATTTCATCGGTATATCAGGCTCTCTTTTAAAAGGACTTCAGAAATTCACTTTGGAGACAGTATTCGATAATAAAGAATATTTACCTATAAAAATTTATGATTTGGATATCAAATGAAACGAATGGATTACTTGGCCAATAGGAGGTACATTGTGGTTTAAATTACCACCCTGCCAGGATACAAGCATTCGTTGCTTGCTCCTCGAAAAAAGAGTGTGTGAAAAATGCTGTTACATGTTGTGATATCATAACTACGTCCGCTTCCGAAATGGCCGTATCGCTGACTTGGAACGGATATCTGATTTGCTTACGCCTGCCAACCAATTTATCCCATCAAAGCAGTCAGTCAGTCATTCACTCAGTCAGTCATACGGTCACTTTTGTGATCTGTGGCATATGTAAATGCGCGCACATATACACATATACATATTCGCATATGCATGTGTGCGCATACCCTTACTTATCTACGAGCATCTAACTGCTTATCAACCTCATACTATTTGTAGTTCTGCTCAGCTGCTGTTCATATATCTTGCCGTGCCTGCTTTTCGCTGTGCGATGCATAGTATTTATTTTTTACTTTGACTTTTCGCCCTTCTTCTTCCCATCTTTTGGGTTGCTTGTGTACTTGGTATGCTGCTGAGTGTTAAAAAGGATTATGCTTGATTTGTTTGCATAAACAAATTTATGTATCTGCATGTAAAGAAAGTAGAAAAAAGGATTCATATAAGCAGTAAGCACACGCATTGATAGGACATACCGCTGCAGCAGCATATTTACATAAACACACAGACATTTATATGAAAGTGTGCTTTGTAGTTTTTATAAGCACTTACTTGTGTTCAAAGCAGGTCTTTTGTGGTCACATACTCACGTAACTGAGGGCTTACCCCTTTCCTCTTCCCACACAGTGTGCGGACGTGCGGCATGATTTTATTTTTGGGCGTTGAAGTGGGATTGTCCTACACAGGAAGAAAGTTTTAAGTTTTGCCAGGTTTAAAGTATTCGTCTCTAAACAATTCCAACACCAAACCAAAGAAACAGCCGAAAACCCCAAGATATTGATAGGAGCAGGTAAGAAGTTTAGTTACCTCCTCAAAAAAGAGGTTAGTAAAGTGGAGGCATATTCCAAAGCTCTGCTCCCTTTGCTCATAAACAAACCAGAAGGCGTCAAGCCAGCTCTAAAACGATAGGGCGCATCGGAACAGACACCTCCAGAGACAACCTCTAAAAAGCGTCCAAAGACGATAAACAGTCTACCTCTCAGGCTGCAGCAGTAACAGTAGCATCAGCTGTAAAACAAACAGCGCCAACATATCCGTGAAGAGGTAGTACTCTGACTCCTACAAGGATGTGATAACAGGAGATTAAATGGCAGTGCTCTTCCTAACGACCGAGCAAATGGACTATATTCAAAATCTCATTTTCGAAAAAAAATACTGGTGAGGAAAGACCAGGACATAAAACCGGCATTCGCGATCTACAAGGCAGGGTACATGTTTCTGCACTACAAGGATAACGCTTCCTGGCTAAAAGCCACTATTACTGATGGGAAACCAAAAAGATACTGGACTTTTTGTGGGGGCAAAATAAATGTCTTTACGCCAACACTTAGCGTACACCAAAAAAAGTCGAGGAAGAGCCTCAAATGCAACATTCGTTCTAGCAGTAGACCAGGAATCAGCAGCCAGCTTGATGGATTACCAGGAAAAAGTTAACAATCAGATTCTGTCAAGTGACCCCCAAGCTCGAGACTGCACCCGTCAATGCAAAAGCATTAACGGAAAAACTGGAAGCTGTGGGTTGAATAAAGAGAACGAAAGAACTCCTTCCCATCCTCACGCGACAGCCAGTGAATGAATCTTCATCAGGCTAAGGCCGCATAGGCCGAACTTAGTACGAGGTTTGCCAGTGGAAACTTCAACATTGGGCTTGTTCAGGAGCCCTGGTTAAATACGGGCCACATTAATGGCATCACAGTACAAAACACAAAGGCAATCTATGTCATATGCGCTTAATATAGACACGGCGGTCGCAGTAACCAAATGGTTTAGTGCGTGACTACAATTCGGAATTCAGAGCAAACGTGGGTTCGAATCTTCGCGAAACATCTAAATGAAGAAAGAGTTTTTTCTACTAGCGGTCGCCCCTTGGCCGGAAATGGAAAACCTCCGAAAGTATTTCTGTCATGAAAAAGCTCCTCATAAAAACCATTTGCCATTCTGAGTCAGCTTAAAACTCTAGGTCCCTCCATTTGTGGAACAACATCAAGTCGCACAGCACAAATAAGAGAAGTAACTCGGCCAAACACGCAAAGCTAACGGTTTAAGCGCCAGCTATACATTTGTAGGTATATCAGTATGGATTAAAACAAGCAAACCGAGCAAAGTAGCAGAGATCAAAACCTATCAGAATTTTAAAGTGGTAGTTCAGCCTGCAATGTTCTATCAAAATTTCTATGATAATTCTTAGGATGTTCTTAGATAAGCTCATCCAGTACTAAGTGGGAGGCGGTTCCAGCGTTTTGCTAGAAAAAAGTATCCAGCTCATGTCAACGCTGCGGGGGTTGCAAAATTTTAAAGCCACAAGAAATGACTTATCATTGATCTTTAGTTGACAGTGATGATAGAGTTCGAAGTAGTAGTGCTGATAAATCTGAGAGACCTAAATAGATATGAGTTAGACCAAGTAATGGCTTTTTTTGATAGCCTGAGTGTCGTTCCATTACGTTTTTTGTCTCCTTCTTCTTAATTGGCGCGATAACCGCTTACGTGATTTTTGCCGAGTTTTACAAGGTGCGCCTTGTTTCTTTCTCGTGCTAACCGGCGCCAGTTGGACACAACAAGAAAAGCCAAGTCCTTCTCCACCTGATATTTTTAATGCAGAGGAAGCCTTTCTCTTCCCCTCCCTCTGCTACCATCAGTTGATCGCGCATTGCATACTTTCAGAGCCGGAATGTTTGCATCCCATCGCACGAAATGATCCATCCGACGAAGCCTTTGGATCTTTATTCGCTGCGTTATGTCTATGTCACCGTAAACCTCATGCAGCTCATAGTTTCCATGCCTACGACACTTGCTGTCGCCAATGCGCAAAGGTCTTCTCAAATCACAAAAATTGTCACAAATCCAAAAATCTGGAATAATCTCCATTGAGTTTTTTCAGTGTGCTCTTTCTTCGATTTACTTTCATATACAATATTTATGTAGATTCTTCAAAGTGTCATTTCGCAAATCTCCAATTGGGTTTTTCTTCAGAGTGCAATACAAAAACTCATATGCGGTTATCTTCATTGTTGTGCTGAGTTACGGTGATTTTCATATCACACACACACGTCTTGCAGCTTCCGATGCCCTGCGGACCATCAAATGTCATTTCTAGCTCATTGAAGTGTAGCCAAACAAGTGAAAAAAAAACAACAAATACAAATGCAAAAGGGTGTCAAGAATTGTGCCCAAAGTATTTTCACGCACCGCACTCACTTCGCCCTACAACTTTTACTGTCTTTTTAAGTTTATTTCAACTTTTTTATATCGACAGAAAAAGGAAACATTTTATTGCTCATGTTTGAGTTGCCTTTCTTTACGTTTATTGCCAACAATAATACCCAGCGGGGTATTGCAGCCAATGATTTTTCCCACATGAGAGTCGAGTAGTCACAGCCTGCGGCTCATTGGTCGCTACGTCGGCTATCGATAGGACACGTAGCGCACACCCATATACACTTGCTGCCCACACGTAAGCTACCTCTATGCATAGGAAAAAAAGGATATACACATGTCCTTCGCCAGGGTGTTAGAAAAAGGGTGTGTGTGAGTGCACACGCAGATTTTTTTGCGCAACTTCCTTGGCAATTTTTTTTCGCCCCGCATAGACTTTCACTTTTTTTCACTTTCTTTTTGTGGCGAAAAGGTCGAACGCCGCAGGATGCGCTCTCGCTCGCTCGGTTCCACCGAATTATTTCGCATTTAAAAATAGATTTGCGTATTTTGTGGTGGCTGCGGTCGTTGTTGGCGTATCCAATTGATTTATGACTTTTTCAAATAATACAATTTTGCAAGCAAATAATGTAGTTTTTTGGGTGGTGCGTGAAGACGAAGGACGAACGGTTTATGAATACATTTGTGTTCTTATTTTATTTTTTTTATTCTGCGCACATATGTGCAGTTTTTATTTCGCTCCTCCGGGGCATTTTTTAAACTTATTGACTTTTGTTAACTAATCCTGTGGGTGTAATTGTAGTTGAATTTGAATTTAAATATGTTTTATCTGTTGGATAAGTTGCGTAACGGTGCACTAATAAATGTGTATGGGCATTAGGCCGGGTCGATTTGTGGGGAGGCAAAAAAATCGCCCATTGCTCTGTGAAAATCATATTCTAGGGATCAAAATAAGAAACTTTGCCGAAGGAACCATACCTCTAAAACGAATTCTGATGTCCCCCAATTTTGGTCGAACTTTTTAGTTTCTTTTCTCATGTAAAGGCCAAAAATGGTGATATTTTGAAATGATTGTATGGGCAACCCCCCCCCGGGGAGTTCCAGGGGGTGTGCCACTGGCATGGGTGGATCGGCCGTCCAAAGTTAGTGGGGGTCGGTCATACATTTGGACTCGATTGGAGCACTCTAAATGGGTCAAAGTGGGGTTTTTCGTTCGACCCGAATTGGGGGACATCAGAATTCGTTTTAGAAGCATGCATCCTTCGGCAAAGTTTCTTATTTTTATCCCTAGAATACGATTTTTACAGAGCAATGGGCGATTTTTAAATCGACCCGCCCTAATGGGCATACGTATGTAAATATTAATAAGCACCCGGCAAGCGGCGCTCTGCTATACATACGAATAAGTAGTGAGAGTAGTGATACTTAGTCCTGCCATAAGTTCTGTTACAAGAGAAGTCCGTTATAGATATGAAACTCTAATACTTTTTTCTTAATGAAGTTAGTTTTATTTAATCATGTAAATATTAAAGAAAAAAATTTAGATTTTCATTCGAAATATTCACTATTTGCTTTTAAACAAACCTTCCAACGATAGGCCATTCAGCTATTCCAGCACGCACGGTTTCCGTGGATATTGGCGTCCCTACTCGAACCAAAGATTGTTTGACACTCTACAAATTTCTGTGAGGTCTGCGACAAGCCATGCTCTCTAATTCTGACCACAAACTGTAGTCCAATGTATTCAGATCTGGCGCTTCAGATTGTAGTGCTACCAGAGGCTCAGTTATGGGAAGACTCAGAAAATGAGCCCGGCAAACACTGCTTTCGCATTTTTATGGATGGCTCCAGGACCGAGCATGGCTCCGGCTCTGGGGTCTACGTGGAATCCAGCGGAACAAAACTGCACTTTGCTCTTGGAATGCATGCATCTGTGTTTCAAGCGGAGGTGTATGCAGTTCAAGAAGCGATGAACTTTATTGTGGAAAAACGATGGAGAGGCAGATCTATACGTGTCTGCAGCGACAGCCAAGCTGCGCTTATGGCCTTAGACAGCCCTCGAACCACATCAGGGGTGGTCAAGTCCTGTAAGTCCAACTTCTTTGGCCCAGAGCCCGTTTTGCCACTCCCTTCTGCGGCCATCACAGCCACGGTTAGCAAATGGGTAACTACCACCCACAAGCGAGCTTGGCAGGCTGAGAGAGGCTGCAGATGGACTAAACTGACGTTACCTGTCATGTCCGATCGACTGTCGCAAACCCTTCTGTAATTAAGCAGAGGGGAGTGCAGACGGCTGGTTGGACTGATGACGGGCCACTTTCTGTGCGCGAAGCACATGGAAAGGTTGGGCATCTCAGACAGTGTACTCTGCCCAGCTTGTGAAGAGGAGGATGAGACGGCGGACCACTTCCTGTGTGTCTGCCTCGCCTTCGCTCGAATCAGGTTTGAGGTCTTTGGCACTGATGTGTTAAGAAGCGACCATCTTGGCTCCTTGGCACCACAAGATCTACTCAGATTTCTTCGGAGATCGGGTAGATTTAAAGAAAATTAAAAGGGAATCCAAGTGTAGTACAATGGACTCAATTAATGTCTGAGTGCTGCACTTGCTAGTTGTCCCGACAAAAAGAAAGTACTGCTCAACTGCTTCACCATGCCTTCCAAGACATCTTCCTGGCACACTTTTGTCACGGTCTTAAAACCTTTTTTGCAGAAAGGAAAAGATTTAACACCTTTACAAGACACTCACCACCACATCACTACGGAGGCTGGATGGTGGCTACGCTGAACTTTTGGAATAACATTTTTTGCGTCTCTTGAAGTTGTAGCATAGATTTTGTTGTTGCTTATTAAACAGTTTTACTACAGTGAAAATTTTCTCATCTGTGAAAAGAATATTTTTGTGGCCATTGACTGCGTGCGACAGAAGAAGCTGCTTGCATCTTTCGAGTCTAATTTTCTTCAAGCGCGTTGTCAGCAGATGACCAATTGAGCGACGGTGGGCTTTCGTGTGGAGATCATCTCTAATTAGCCTTGGCATAGACTAGGTCGAAACATTCATTTCGCTGGACATGATTTTTTGCTTTCTAAGGGGACTTCTGCGAACTTTTTCTCGAACGGCTACACCGGTTCGAACCACGTGAGGGCGACCACTTCTTTTTCTGTCTGTCACTTCAGACGTTTGGGTAAAAAGGTTAATCGTGCGGTAACCAAACATTCTCGAAATATTACATTTATTCAGCACTTCTCACTTGCACTTTTACTACATTTTTGTAATGCAATCGATGCAATGCGATTTTCCTTAGCTCCCCACTGCACTGTTAACAAGCGAAAATTGCCACGAAACTTAGAATAATTTATGAGTAGACAATACATACGAATAAATGCTAAAATAACGGTACTTTTTTCTGCAAATTTGTTCTCGCTGTATGCTTTGAAAAAATTGTCACAGAATTTGTGGTAAGACTAAGTACAAATCAGGCGGCCGCCGTAGCCGAATGGGTTGGTGCGTGACTACCATTCGGAATTCACAGAGAGAACGTAGGCTCGAATCTCGGTGAAACACCAAATTAAGAAAAAGCATTTTTCTAATAGCGGTCGCCCCTCGGCAGGCAATGACAAACTTCCGAGTGTATTTCTGCCATGAGAAAGCTCCTCATAAAAATATCTGCCGTTCGGAGTCGGCTTGAAACTGTACGTCCCTCCATTTGTGGAACAACATCAAGACGCACACCACAAATAGGAGGAGGAGCTCGGTCAAACATTCAAAAAGTGTGTACGCGCCAATAATACATATATATATATATAAGTACAAATCAGAGAGCTTACATTTTCTTTTTTTTATTAGCGGAGCTTGACACAAATCCTACCTTTATACAAAAAGCAGTTTTTTAAAAAAATACTCTTTTATTTTCAAAGTTTTAATAGCAATAAAAATAATTGATGAATTTGTTTAATGCAGAGTGATGGCAAATATTTCAAAGCTTTATAGCCAAAAAACCGATCTTCAATCGGTTCAGTCATTTTGGATTTATCGCAGTTTGTAAATTATTCTAATGATTTTTTAACACTTTTTGGCTTACGGACACGCTTCTTTCAGAAGTTTGTATAATTTTCGTTGGAAAGAACCTTGCTGGAGGGACTAGTTTTAAAATACAAAAAGTCCTGCGCAAATCGGAGCTTTCTGTGCATAGTTATCGACAAACGTACATACCTACATATTTTGAAATTTTATATTCTAAGATACAAAGATATATGCGAAATTGTGTTTGTGCTAGTGCGAGCGTACGCCTTTTTCTATGCAGAGCTTCTCGTGAAGCATCCCACCTAACAATATAGTACAACAGAAAAAAAGAGAAGAAAAGCAAACTTATAACACTGAAAGTACATCAGTAGAGCAGTTTTGGAAAACAAAGTAATGTCAGTGTTTTCAAATTTTGATCAAAGTTATATTCGTGGCATCTCTCTAGTATCCTTGCGTATAATTTTTATAGCATAATTTAACCACTTTTTTTAAGAAAAGTCTAAAAGGCGCGTTTAAGGTTGTTGTTTGACTGTTTGCTGTTCCTCCTATTTTTGGCGTGCATCTTGATGTTGTCCCACAAATCCCGCTCGGAGAGCCATTGAAAAATACTTAAAGTATTAAAAATACTGCGTTGCTAATCATAGAGGCGATTGTTTTATCCTGATCGGTGCCAAAAGAGAGATTTTCTCGCTATTCCAAAAGCAGGCCATTGACAGATGGAATAACAAACGTACTCAATTTCAATAAATTCAAAACTGACGAGTTGTTAAGAAGACTGCTAGCAGATATATTCAGAATTACGTCAGCAATAACTGGCACTGGCCTTTGGTAGACCATGCAAGGAAGATAGAGTGCCGTACAACTATCGATGCAGAAGCTGCACTCAAGAGGCATTTGAGGAAACAGTCTTTTACTATCTGCGTGAGTGTTCAAGTCTAGGTGCTCTACGACATATAATGTTAGGGGAATTCTAAATGGTCAACTTGAAATAAATAACAGAAAAAGAAATAGACAGCACAGACAGATTCATAGTCCAATTGAGATGGTTGGACTAATAAAAAGCAGTGGTTCTGATATACAAATAGGTGTATCAAACTGGTCTATTTTGAGCTAATTGGGTTTGGATTGTGTCACGGCACTTTTTGGGCTTGATCCCTGTGATCAGATTCATTGAAATACGTTCATTTACCAATTTCCTTCAAGACTTTGCATTGATTTTTTGTATTTTAGAATAATCCCTAATATTGATTTTGTGAGAAATATACTTAAGAATGATTCGGTCTTCGTCCAAAATTTTGTGAATTGTTTTCTGTTTTACATTATAGCTGGTAAGTAAGTGAAAAATAAAGTATCTGGAGTGGTGTAGGAGTACTCTTTATGTTTACTACCAACAATGAGTTTTATTCTCTCAGTGTGAACTAACCTTATTAAGTGATATATTTGAGATAATTTTTGTACATTTGGCAATGCTGAATTATATCTATCAGAAATAAAGTGTCATTAGGTTTTAGAGCAATCAATGCGTGTATATCTCAACGGCAGTCGAATTGCGTAAGTATACGCATACAGCAAACATAACACTTTATTTTAGTTGAAACGATTCAAAAATGTCGAAAGGGATAAATTGCACCACAGCTCTTCGAAAGGCAATCGTTAGACTTGCAAAATACCGCATTATCCTACAGTAATATATCAACGCAATTAAACGTTTCAAAAACGAAAGACCGAAAAGAAACGCGAAATACTACTAGCTAGATTGATAGGTTGATTGTTGGATTGTCAAAACAGGTCCGAAGGAAGAGGGCTGCTGACATCCATCAAGACATTTTTGTTCACTTTCAAAAGTCAACAACGAAACGAACAGTTGAGCTTCGATTGGCAGAAGCCATTTGAAACAGCATCTCAACGACATCGCCGAATTGAGTTTGCACAAATCCTGTACTCAAAATCAGTAGCCTTATACGAGTGTTTTGGTCAGCGATGAAGCGAAATTTATTTAGAATTGGTATAGATGGTAAAAAGTACGTGCGGCGGCCAAAACGTGTAGCATTCGAGCCCAGATTCCTCTGACCAATCATAAAGCACGGGGCAGGCTCAATAATGGTGTGGAGCTGCCTTTCGGGGAACGGTGACGGGCTAATTTAACGTATTGAAGGTAATATGGATGCGTTCAATGACGTTCAGTAATTTAGAAATTTTAACAAAACAACGAACAGTAGTCTTCCGAAAGCAATTTGATCACTATTCTGGAGGGGCGTCTTCAAGTGCCAATCTAAGCCAACTTATTCAATAGAACATCTTTGGAACGGCGTAAAAAATACACTCTGTACGCAGAATTTCACAAACTTGGATCAGTTATTTGAAAAGGTTAAAGCAACATGGGAATCCATTCTTGCTCAATCTTGTAGAGGTTTAATAATGTCAATGCAAAGGCGCTGCGCAGCAATAATAAAGCAAAAATATTACTGAGTAATTTTCCCTTTCGCCTGCATTTTTTATGATTTGACTATCATTTTGCTTCGTTCTTAAGTATTTTTCTAGAAGGATTTTTGAATTTTATCAACTTTTGTAAATGAAGTAAAAACATACCATACATACATAATTTTCGTTTACAGACGTACAGATTTACTTACATTTTAAATTTATAAATTCAATCCTTATATGCAAAACATTTAAGTGGTTTTATTGAAAAAAGTCTCTAATAGAGAAAACTGGGTATCGTTCTTAAGTATGTATTTTTCCACGGCTGTTTTTGATTTATTTAACTGATTTGCCCAAAATCAGGTGCAATAAAGGCGAACGCGTCTGCTTTACAATTAGACCAAAAAATATAGGAAAATATCTGCTGAATATCACTAGCGTGGAGTAAAAACACTTAGCTATGCTAAGTTTAAGGCAATCACCCCAACTTTTCTCATTTTTGTATTCACCACATACACAGACAATATCATTTATTACCTGCGTATATCTTAATATCCTGCCAACCTAACCTTAAGAAGAATTTTTTTTCATAGAAGCACCAAATCTATTAAACCGCGCACATATGATTGCATCGTTTTTCAATACAAATGAAAATGTAATCCAATAAAAGTCTTATAAAGCTTACACCTCGACACAAAATGACTAATTGAGCAACTGTCAAAAGTGACATTTCGTTGTCAAAATAAAATTCCGAGCGCCACGAAATTTAGACCAACACAATTCAAGACCAATCAGCGGTAAACAAAAACATTAACCAAAGCATAGAGAAGTGAAGCGAAGTAGAGCAAAAGCGCTAAGCAGCGCACATATGCGTAAATGCATACATGCTTACGAGTATGTAAGTGTAAATAGTAAAAGGAACTAAGTTCAAGTGGTATGAGTGAAAGGGAGAGAGCAGTGAGTACCATTCGGGGAATATGTGAACTACCCTGCAAGAACAGTGACAGTCATTTGATCGATCATATCGCACCCTAAATACAAAAGGGGCACAACTCAAAATTTTCCACACTCGAGCCTGACTTGTTTACAGTCGCACAGAAAACAAACTATGTGACATATCACGCTGAAATTTGCCATGTGAGCTTATAACAGTCCTACCAAAAAACAAAAAATTTATTTTTGCCATATGTCATCCGCGGACCGTTTTATTGATAACGTCTCGTTCATATTTGAGCAGAAGTACATTTTGAGTTGTGACCCTTTTGTATTTAGGGTGCGATATGGTCACTGTTGGTGGAAATAATGGGCAATGCTTAGTGAAAAATTTCTAAGAATGATATTAATGCCAATGTTAAAAATTGCTGCCGACATTTGTATACACGTGATTTTGTTAAAGATCTTAGAAAACTTTCGATATACTCCTGTTCTTTACAGTGTTGACACATTATCACCCAAACCCATTCTCTACAGGAACTTTCAAGTTCTTATTAATTAGCGACAGCCTGGAAAATAATTCTATCGTCTTCAAACCTGGTGCCCAGATATGGTTTACTGATGGACCGAAATTGGAAGATTGTTGAACAGGGACGGGAATCAATGGGCCTAAATTCAAAAATCAATTCGAATAGATTTTTACCCAACAATCTTTCAGGCAGAAATACATGCCATCAAGATAGGTGTGAGAAAATATCTCAGTAGGAAAATGAGAGGAACCCACAATTACAGATAGTCAGGCGGCTTTGAAAGCCCTTCTATAGGGTGGGCCATGTAAAATTTGCTTTTTGAATCGGCTATAAAAAAAAAAAAAAACTAATCAATATTTTTTCAAACTTTTTTTTATTTTGAAGATTGAACATTGTCATTCATGAATGAAGAATAATATCGTTCAAATGACTGCCACGACTGGCTTTACAGTAGGCCACTCGATCAACCCAATTTTTAAGCACATTTTCGATTGTTTGGGCTCCAATTTCATGAATGACAACTTCGATTTCGTGTTTTAAAGCATCAATCGTCTCTAGATGGTTCGCATAGCATTTGTTCTTAACGGCTCCCCACAAAAAATAGTCCAACGGGCTTAAATCACAGCTCCGAGGCGGTCAATTGATATCGAAATTTCGGCGGATTATTCGGTTTTCAAAAACGGTAGCCAAAAGTTCGAGTGTAACTTTGGCAGTGTGACAAGTTGCACCGACCTGTTGAAACTAAATGTCGTCCATGTCATCCTCTTCAATTTTTGGAAACAACTCGTTGAGCATGTCACGGTAACGCTTGTCATTTTCGAAAAAAAAATGGCCCGATGATGCCGCCAGACCAAAAACCGCACCAAACAGTGACTCGTTGTGGATGCATTTGCTTCTCTACAGTAACGTGTGGATTTTCTGAGCCTCAAATCCGACAATTTTGCTTATTGACGTAGCCACCCATGTGAAAATCAGAAAAGAAGAAGAAGATTTACCACTTTGGAAATAGGTTTTTAATTTTTCCCAATTTTGTTCAAGCGTATAGCGTCCCATTTCGTAAATGTCAAACCTTTAAGTAAATTATGAACACATTTGGCATGTCATTTGTGTTACCATTCTCAAAAAAATAGGTGGCTCAAGAAGCAAGGGCTATATGGCCCACCCTGTACCTACTGCAATCACTTCAAAAATGGTAAATGACTGCCTGAACCTTCTTAATACCTTAGAGAGCTTCAACACAGTATTATTAGGTTCGGTTCCTGGCCATGAGGGTAAGGAAATGGCTGATTATCTAGCTACAAAACGGGGGAAACATGCCTTTAATGGGTCCTGAGCTTTTCTGTGGACTTACAAAAGACCCCACTAGCAAATTTCTCACAAAGTTGAAGGAAGGAAGAAATTCGTTCAACACTAGCGAAATTCTATCGGTCAGCGACAAGCGACATAATTCCTAACACAGAGTAGAGGAATTTCTGACAAACTACCCCCGCTCAGCAGAGACTTAAGACTTTACAGGCCACTGTAGTCTGCGATATCAACTGAACAAAATTGGGCTCTCTGTGACTATCATCCGTCGATTCTGTGAAATGGGCACTGAAAATTCAGAACATATTCTTTGTAAATGCCCTGGATTAGGCAGAAAATGGCTATGCCTCTTTGGTTGAATGTAAAGATCTTCGAATGCTTGTAGAGACTCATACTGAATATATTCCTATCTGGTAGAATATGCCATAACTTACGTGATTAGATTAATTTAAAAGTTGTGATTTTGATGCACGATACAAGGAACGTTTTGAGAAGCAAACTTTCCTTAATTGTGAATTCAATAAAACAAGCAACATGTTTTGCTTTTGCCAACACTAGAACCAATGATCTGCTGAATCAAAGCGAATGCTCTATCCTAGAAACCATTGAGAGCAATAGAAGCACCGTATGTGAGCTTGTCTTTTCTACCATGAATAGATTACGTTAGGTTAGATGGTTACCCATAAAAGGTACCATTAGATAGAGAAAAGAGAAGTGGAAAAGAAGGACAGATAAAGCAGATATCGAGCCATGACTATTTACGGTTTCAGTAATCGCCACGTACTTATGATGAAATTTAGTAGGCGGCTATTATATCCGAACATATACCTTCGCAGTCATACGTAGGTGAGGGAGAGCTAAGTTGCCTGAAACTTTCTGAATAGGTCAGGAGCAGCTGTTAATTTTTACCCTGTACCCCTCAGATAGCATGCAAAGCTAATTCCAAGTGATGCTGAGTATAATCGCGTGACTGGCTGGCTGGACTTTACCCAAGAGCTGAAAGCGCCTTAGGCAATGGCGTACTAGCTCGAATCTTTGAAATTCAATACTAGTTCTGAAGAGTCCGAAAAGGTATGCAGTGGAGTATAACACTGGGCGACTATGACAAGCCAAACCAGTATATTTGTTAATATTCTATTGAAGTATATCGATTTTTTTTTTGTTCGGCCTACTAAAGTTTCCATGTCTTCGTATAGGTTGTTTTCAAAAAAGCGGAAAAATATGCTAAGTCTAGGCCTGAGTGAAATGAAAGGTTGAAATATTTGTGGTAAAATTTCACGGGGAATATTTTCTTAGAACATTTAACACCATAACTCCCACCTAAAAGTGTCATTACGCCACACTTTCTTTAAGAAACCTCTTAAAAACAAATTTTGAAAAATCTTAGAGGACTAAAATCTTTCAAAAAAGTATTCTTCGGAAATTTTACTAGTGTCTTCCCAGTAAAAATATTCATGCCACCAACTTAAAAAATATATAACAGAATAAGAAGAAAAAAAATCTGTGCCAAGAAGAAAAAAAGGCCGAACTCAATTTTGCTACAAATACTATAGTACTGACCTACAAGAAGGCTATAGAGGTTGTACAGACGAGGTCTTCAGCTCACGGAGCAGACAACGAAGGCGGTGCTCATCTACTCTCTAGAAGTTGCAGGAGGTTACAATTGGAGTTGGCCAACACAGCGTCACTATTATACCAAGTATTAAGTATTGTACCTTGGTATTATGCTAGACAAAATGCTTACGTTTAAAACTCACCTGGAATATGGGTAATAGTTCAAATTCTAGATAAACAAGCGACGCAATAGCCGACACAATGAAAAGGTTGAGGACGCTAGAAAGGCTCAGGCGTAGCAGCCACGACTAATCGCTCTTCCCGCTCCATGAAGTAATGTTTGGCGGCAGTCCTGTGGGGAACGGAGTTCGACGAAAAACAGTTTTATCCTGGTTACCCCTAAGGCGCATAAGCGGAAGGGCTGGATCTCCGATCGAACATTGGATCTAATAAATGGCCGCAGAATAATAAAAAACCAGCTAAATTGCGCGAAAACATGTAAAGCAGAGCTGCAGCAACGAACCAACCTTACTGACAGACGAATAAAGAAAAGTGACAGATCTAATAAAAAACTGTGGAGCAAAAACCTAGCCACTACAGCGAAGGCTGCTGCGGAAGCGAACCG
>JAYXIM010051952.1:0-20297 GCA_037575425.1 Anastrepha fraterculus | reverse complement strand
CCTTCATAATTTAAATATTATTTTTTAATCTCAAGAATATATCAAATGTTATTTTTAAGAGGATAGGATTTTTAGTCACATGTTTATCCCATTATTTTTTTGCCATTGAGAAAGCCACGGCACTAGCCAACACAAAAACTGAAAATAACTCAATAATTAATACTTACATGTACAGTCAAGCAGCAACCAAACAATAACCTCACATGGTATTAAGTCCAAAAATATCCAACAGAGCAGGGAAGCCACAGAAAGACTAGCCAAAAAAGAAGGCTGCTTATCCAGGGGTACCCGGTCAAAAAGGCATCATAGGAAACGAAATAGTAGATGGGATAGCTAAAATTGTTGTTAACCCAGCATTTGAACAAGAGAACGACATACCAAAACTGTTTAATAAAATATACAACGAAATGGCTGACTGTACGAAAAAGCAAGCAGACGCCATGTGGAACAATCTGACCACATGCAAAACTACAAAAGTCTACTAACAAAAAAACTGACTCAATCGGCCTAGCGAAAAGACTGCGGAACTATCATATTATAGGTGTGCTGAATGGTCATAACCTATTGACTGGGATTACTAGCAACGACAAATGCAAGAAGTGCAGTGAGGATATAGAGGAAACTTTAGAGCACCTTATGTGCCTTTGTCAGAGATTATCGCGCTTGAAATGCTTGGGAGCCTCACAATTTGAGGGTCTGGAAGGTATCTCAAAAACAGATCTTCCACTGCTGCTTAGATTTGCTAAAAGCGTTGACATCCTATGTGATATCTACTTTAAATCTTAATAGAAGTCATTCTCTGGTATCGCTGTGGGCCAAAAGGTCTATGCGTGGCTTAATGCCAGTCGGGGTAAGGGGTTAAACCTTTATCCCATTTTTGAAGTACGCCAAGATATGTGGCATTAAGTGTAACGGCGCAATGGATAGTCTTGAGAATAGAAAAAAATACACAAGCACCACTACTAATTGACTCCTAGTCAGGTGTTTGGTCTCTACTTTCATTCAATCTGTAGTGTTTGTATGTATTAATGACATTCTACAAATAGTTCGTCTATTCTCTTTGTAGTTATATGTGACCACAGAACAGCAGAGAATTCTTCTCAAGAAACTTTTACAAAGCAGTAACGCACTCGGAGCCTTGCCATTACCAGTCTAGGCGCGTCCACTATTAGGTAGGAAAAATGTTTTTCTTCACCATTTTATACTTCATTTCCACAGCGAGTAACGAATCTGAGACCAACCGTACGGTAGTCACCCACAAACACACCCCTTAACACACTTTAGCATACATAATTCCAACAAGAGAGTGCCGAAAAAATTATCTCAGCGTATTTAGTATAAATAACATAAATAAAAAACTAAAAAAAAATTGCTGTGTGTTTATGTGTCAACATTGAACTCGGTACCCCTCGCCGACGCTATCTACGGTGTATGATTTATGAGCCACTTTAGAGGCAATGGTGCTTATAGAAGTGTGCCATTATTTTAATATTATGCCATATAGAAATTTATGACCATTTTATTGTGAATACAAATTGAAATACACAAGTTAAAGTATGCATACACTCACATATGCATTTATGTACTTGTATTTGTTTTTATTTAATGCCTGTAGGCATACACAATACGAGGAGTAGAGGTGTGTGTGTGTAAAGGAATGAAGTTAGTGCCGCAAGAGAAACGTCAAAACTACTCAGGGTTGGTTCGGCAGTTTGACTTTTCTTCTCAGCTTATATTGCATCGAATCATACACATACATACATACATTGCTGGATCTTTGTGGAGCTCATACAAAAATGCAAGTTGAAAACACTTGAAAAATCCCATTGATTTTTAATAATTCTTAAAATAAAAATTATAAAAAATTAAAATAATTAAAATTATAAAAATAAATTATGAAACATATATAAAAAAATAAATTGGTTAAAATGTTTTTGTATTATCTTTTCGTCGAGCAGTGATTTGTGGCTTGGGTACACTACCTTCTGTAATTGGCAATAATTCATGTCCTATACTTTGCTAAAACCATTTCACCTGTTTTGAATTAAAGTCATAGGTAGCCATGAATAATCGAAAATAAAGAAATATTTAAACCAGAGATCGGCAAAAGTGACTTTGCGAGTGTATTAGTGAGCACAGAGTTATCGCACTGGACAGTAGGGAAAATAGTAAAATTTAAACACTAAATATCTCTCGTTAGAAGTCTATTTTTTAAATGGTTAGAGTAAACAAATTTTAAATCAAAAAAAGCTGATGGCCTCTGCAGCCAATGCTCAAACATAATTTTAGTACTGGTATTCATACCAGTCACTAAATAATAATAATAATAATAATAAATCAGAAAATTTTTTTTCGCAAAAGTACATGGAAGGAAAAGGTGATAATATCTTGAAAGAAAATTTTTTGAGTTGAGGATGCAACTGTTCACTAAATTTTTCCAGAACTAAATTATGTCACTTCCATTACAAAAATGTATCTCGCTTCGTAGGTTTATTGTTTCTACCTTTATTTCCAAATCACACAAATGACATTGCACTGCAAACGCATTTGGAATTATGCATTTTTTTTAATAATTTTCTTCATATATCCAAGTAGCTTAAAAAAATGACCAACATAGCCGCTGCTTATGTTGTTTCGCTGGTGTGAGAATCATAGATAATAAATTGCTACACTCTTTCAGTTCGTGTGAGAGTGCGCCTAACAACTCGTTTCAATATTTGGCAGCATTGCCAATCCCTGAGCAGATAGTCGAAGTGGCGAGCTGCCGCAAGTAAGGTATCAAAAATTATTGACGGTTCGTTTTTGCGTTAATGGAAAAATGTCCCGATTCAGGTTAGGTTAGGTAGCACTGGCTGATGTGTAAAAAGATATCACATAGAACTCTAAAGTCCATTGTGTACCAGTGCTGTGTATTTGGGGTCGAATATATTATTTCATGTTATTATTAATGCACGCCTTCGCGAGTTTTCCTTTCTGGTCTAGAATTGCGAAAAAATCGATTTTGTTTTTTTTTTCAAGTTTTATAGTTTATACTTTCAAAAATATACTTCAAAATTTTTATATTGAAATTCGTATATCGAAACGCCCAGGTATAGGCGCTTTAACCGTGTTTTTCTCTCGTGTTATTGAGTAGACTTGTGGCTCTCGCGGGTAGCAGAATTATAATTTTATAATCAATTTTTCTATTGTATTTTTTTAATAGCGAGAAAGTGAGAAATTTTTTTTCCCCAATAAACAGATAAGATATCTAGACATTTTTTTTAATTTGTAAATCTGCTACCCATCATACCGACATATCTCCTGATGAATAATCGACCGATTATTTTTTTTTCAGACGTACCTGAGCAGCCCAATCAGCAGTGGCATGTGTTGCGTCAGGTGAAGCAATTTTTTTTATTATTGACATTGAAAAAAATATTTTTTTTTATAAATAAAGAACTGGTCTAATAAATATAAACGATTTTCAATTGATACCGATTGTTTTTCTTCAATTTTCAACGGCTTCAATTTTCACGTCTCTAGACCAGAAAGGTGCCTTAACAAGCCGTGGCAGAGGCGAAGTAGGTGTCACGATATTTACAAATACTTACTTTAAATAAATTCAATTGAATTGTAATAATTTAAACTAAAGAATGTTTTTAGAAGTTTTCAAAGCCTCTTATATCTTTTTTGCTTCTTGATCCCCCAATTTAAAGGTATCAGTTTCTAAATATAAAACAAAAACGAAAATTCAAATTGATTTATTATTATTTATTATTTTTGTGTAGAACCGCCATGCGTAAAATCCAATTTTGAATGACTGGCTGAATGAATTCGGTCGCTATCTCATGAATAACTTCAGCAATGTTGACCGGGGCATTTGGGTATGGCGGATAACGAGATCTCTGACTCACAAGCGAGCTTGGCAGGCTCAGAGAGGCTGCAGTTGAACAAAACTGATGTTACCTGTCATGTTCGACTGACCGAGATGCTCCTGGCAATAAGCAGAAGGGACTGTAAGCAGTTGGTTGGACTGTTGACGGGCCACTTTCTATGGACAAAACACATGGAAAAGGTAGGAATCTCAGGCAGTGCCTGCATGTGGAGAGGAGGATAAGACGGCGGACCACTTTCTGTGCATCTGCTCAGCCTTCGCTCGAATCACTGATGTGTTAAGGAGCGACCACCTTGGTTCCTTTGGACCACAAGATCTACTCAGATTTCTTCGGTGGTCTGGTAGATTTAAAGAAAATTAAAAAGGGAACCTGAGTGCAGTATAATGGACTTATTTGTGTCTGAGTTCTGTGCTTGCTGGCCTGTTCCGACAAAAAAACAAATGTTGGCTCACAATGCCTCAATCGAAGCTGGGTTATTCACAAAGCATTTGGACTATACCCTCACAAATAAAAGTCTAAACGTGTGATATCACTGGTCCGATTCGAGAGATGAATTTCTCACCGAAACGACGACTCAGTAAATTTATTGTTTCACAGGCTGTGTAGCAAGTAGCGCCAACTTTGTTGGAACCATCCACCAATTTGATTATTAGAATTATTAGAACCATATTAGCCACTGTTTAGCTATTCAAGCTATAATATTATGAAAGAAAAACTTGCCTTGATTCAGTAAAATTATAGCACGTAGACAAAGGTAGATAACTTTGACAAAATGTCCTGGATACGAAACGGAGAAAGCATAAATGGTGTGTAGCATTTTTTTTTATGACAGTAATTGGCATGTCAGTTCTAGCCACCTATATATGTTTAAAAGAAAGTAGTTCGGCTTTGATACATCCAGGAATTCATGGTAGGATTTCCTCGTAAAACACCTGGCAGCGACAGAAATGAAAAAAATGTCACTGATACGGATTTACATAATGTATTTTGGGGCTATCCTTATATACAAGTGGTACCTTCACTCTGAATTCGGTGTTAAGCTCCTATTTGCGGCGCGTGTGTTAAATTTTATGCTGCCTGCGAACGATAGATAGTTTTTTATGAGGAGTTTTTTAATGGCAGAATTGTGTTCAAATGCCTGCCATATACCCTAAATTTTAAGTTTGTTCCATTATTGTCGAAGCAGTGGCTTCTTTAGGGTAGATAAGGAATGCAATCGGCTTTTACCAGTTACTGGAAATTGTGCTATGTGCCTCATTTCACACAATAAAAAGCGACATAAGACGAAAACTATGAAAAATAAAAAACTTTGAGTACTCGGGTAACTCGAGCGTGCACATAAAGGTTAAGCAATACCTCGCGATGGTCATAATAGCCAAGTGATGACTTAGAGTAACAGGTACGGAACTCTACTCAAGTGTTGGTGAGAGAGTTAACTGCTAACATGCCTACCCAAGGGTGGCTGTAGACCCAAGCAGTTGTAATGCGTCTGTAAAATATACCAAAAAGTGGTGCATAAAGAGAATATATAATTGGTGTACCTTTTTGGGTATTTGGTGTACCTTTTTGGTCCTATTTGTGGTGTGCGTCTTGATGTGGTCGCCTCAATACAACACTCGCCTCAAATCTCCGAAAAAACAAATTTGATAGCCAATATTTTGTATGCGTCTTCAAGTTGACTTATATACAGATGCCCGCCCTTACAGTGTTAAGTAGCCTCCATCTGACAATGGAACGAATACTTGATCATGCTTTCCTGGATTTAACATATCCCCGAGGAACAAGGATTTAATTTTCGATCCGATTGAATATGTGATAAGATGGTATTTCGTTCCAAATTTATATCCAAATTTTAAAGTTCCCTAGAAAAATGTAAATACGAGTACATATTTATCATTATGTGTTTATTTCGAAAGTTTTTCAAGTTATCTCAGTTCCTTAGTATGCCAAGGTACTCTATGCTATAAATAGTATCTTTTATTACAGGTATATTGGTTTTACAGATGTCATTTACCTTTAACTTAAAATCGTAACTATTAGCAACTTGAACCCCAGTAATTAAGGAATCCCAATCTAGAATGTCAACTACTGAATTAACTATATTAAAATCAAAATTTCTAACACAAAAAGCATTAGTCACATTATTAGGAATAAAGTCATTAAAATATAGAATTCTCTATGAAGAATTAGAGGTATAGATAGATAGGTATAGGTAGATACAGATTCTAGGTGCTCAAGTAAGGAAAAATTATATTATCATTAATGAAAATGAAATGAAGAATTCGAGAAAGACTATTGATACATTATTTATCTGAACGCGTCCAAAACTTAAAACATTATCAATAAAATAGGTTTCAGATTTTTCAACGCAAAAATCCACTCAACCACGGTGGCTATGACGTTCACTTGAAATAAAAACTGTTCCAACAATCATTCCAAAGCTGCAAGGGCCTCAACAACTCAGTGTAATTGTAGTATGGTTTTGCTTATCTTAAGCGAAGCTGCGAGGGTTAATTAGCTGTACAGGTATTCTTGCTAAGTGCACTTAACTAAAGCATGTGGCAATTCTCCCAATCGTTTGAGTTAACCTCAATGTTAATAATATATGATAATGATTGCATATGTAAGTGTCCAATCGACTTAATACCGACTAAACCTGATTAGCAATATTGCCCAGGAATGTATGTAATTGGCTGTGCACTGATTTACTAATATCTTTGTGCATCTATAGGTGGCTACTTGCAAACGTACAAGCATTCACAAGCTCTATGTATCCAAAAATGTGTAGGTGTTGATACGAGTATGACATGACAAGTGTGCTTAGTAATATCTCTAAATAATCTCATCTTTTAGCTGAGTTAACATTTGGTAGCTTAGGTGTTTGATTCTAACAGAGCTGCTCAGCCGTTAAGGGTAAGCGAAGTTAGTGAAATCTGTATAGAGCTCCAAGAGGAGGGACGAGACAATATCTTATTGGTGAAAGGATAACAAATCTAAAAATTAAATGCTTTCGCTTATATAATAGTGGCTCTTCGGCTTACTGGCAAATTTTGAAAATTTATTTTTTTCAATTTCATTTTAATAACTTGCTTTTCAAGATAATATAATTCATTTTTCTACAAAAATCATATAAATAAAAATTTGAAACTTTCTGCGATTTCCGAAAAAAAAAATTGTTTAAACTTTCATCAAATGTTTAACATTTTAATCAGAATTTACAGAAAATTTTCGAGTTCGCAGTTTTCTGGCCTTTTGAGTTCTAATATAAGAAATTGAAATGTTCAAGTGGCTCAAAAATTGCGTACATTTTTACAAGTTTTTTGCTGGTGGTGCTGGGTGTTTTCTTTTATATGCATAAAACCTGAGCACTTGTTATTTGGAGAAAGCTCAAAATCACCACGAAAAAAGAAACTATCAAAAAACAGCATAATTTTCGAGTCTTCTTAAGCTTGCACTCTTTTATATCAAAATTCAATGGCATAAAATATTAGCATACAAAAAATGTATCTAGAACTTCTGATTAAATGTTTAGAAGTTTTCATGAATATTTTTTGATTTTTTTTTTAATTCATATAAAGATTTAAAGATGGATTTGTGAGGCTTTTATTTTCATAAAAAAAATATTAAAATTAAATAAAAAACAAATAAATTTTCAAACCTTGTTAATAAGCACATAAGAATGGTACACAAAAGTAGGGCGAATGTGTGAGCTTCGGAAAAAAGAATGGCAACGCAGCAAAGAAAAGAGGAGAGTAAATGACGAAAAGTAGACGGAAGCGTATATAAAGAGCCCTACTGGCCAGCTTGACCCTGCGAAGCAGTGCTTAAACAGCGGTACCGCAGGGCAAAATTAAAGCTACAGAGGCCAGAGTTAAGTGTTAAGTACGAAAGTGTATTGTTTCTCAAGTCCTGTTTAGTAAGATAATACTGACAGTCAGTCAGTCAGCCTGGTCTCAAATGAGGTGCACCTTAAGCGAACAGTATGAATCGTGCGTGCCGTCTATTTAACGGTATATTTGGAAGATTCTCACTTCAGATAAAATAAAAAAACCTTGTCAATAAGCGTCCGGACTATAGTTATGTAATGCCATAAAAATTTATTTCTGCGTCATTCTCGTACTGCGTTGTTGTTTATTGTGAGTACGATGAGCGCACTGCCCGTACGACTAAGCTCCATTGAACACTGTTCTGGAATTAAAAGTTCTATGTGTCGAATGTAAATATCACTAGAAAAAATTGAATATTGTGCTACTTAGTTCATAAATATTTTTAAAAAGCACTCATACAAAATTAAATCCCGCTACATTCATATTATTCCTTAATATTCACATGTTAGTTCCTAGTTTTAGTTCTACTTATAGATATGTGAAAAAATGAAGAAATCGAATGAGGTTTGCAATTCGACCTCATGGTCTTTCGTGCCCTATACCCAGTACTTCATCCAAACCCAGTTTCCTTATTAAACTCAGGACCGAGCTGGGATGGATTGAGTGAATGTGCCTTTCCTCTGGCTGCAATTGACCAAGATGTTTCAACCTTCTCCGTGCTATAGTGCTCCATTCCAGGAGAAGGTACATTTGAGTTTCCTGAGATTGGCCGCAGAAACGGCAAGAGTCCGTGGACCGAATCTCGATCATGAGCAGATGACTAGGCAGTCTGCTGTAGCCTTTGAGAATGCCCTGAGCATTCTAAGATTATTCTTCGGGAGGGTTATGAGTTTTTTTAATCTCTTTTGGTTGTACCGTCCCAGTAAGAATTTCGCGGGACGTAGCGCAGAGTTTGGTGCCAGCAAACCTCCCTTAGCCCAAGGTCTTCACTCCAGACCTCCTCCTTGATGGTGTATTGTTCCATGTCAAGGAAGGGATCGAGTCCTATTAAAGTCCGCTACTTCGTTCCCAGTTATACTCCTGCGTCCTGGGAGTCAAATTATCCGTATGCAGTTGTACGTTCCTATTAGATTAAGTTTCTCGATACATTCAACTTCAACCGCCAAAATGTGCGCCTTAAATGTAGTATTAACGATGCTGAGGGTCCTGAATGTCAAATGAATTCACAATTTCAACCGGAGTGGAACAACAGCAGTGCTTTTCTTTATTTATTGAAATGACTTACATAATATTTTTAGAGGGTGAATTGATATTGAGGACATTATTATAGTATGCGACTGCTTTTGTATGCGGATGGCATCGGAAAAAAAATTACAAAAAATGGATAATAATTTAAAAGCTTATTTTAATGTCTGGACTAATGGAATGTCGATACAACGATAGGCAGCCCTGAGAGTTTTGTCTGCCTACCGCACAGTATCAGGGTCAGCTGTTCAAGTAATAAGCCGATCGGCTTACTAGACTTTGAGAGGAAAAGGGCTAGGCTGTGGGCTTTAAAGAAAGAGGGAATGAAATAAAGAGTTAACAAACCTGTAGCGCACAAAATAAAAGATCCAACGCTAGGGCTATGGCAAGACCGCGAACTTCGGTGAGTCAATTTTTATACAACCCAAATGCTTTCGGGACACGAGTATTTCCAGAAGTACCTGTTCAGAATAGGAAAATGCGAACACCCCACATGCATATACGGAGACGCCGCCGAAGATGTCGCTGAATATACATTTTCCCAATGCTTGCGTTGGGAACAAGAACGGCGACGCTGGAGAATGCAGGCGAGGAAGTGTTGGAGATCATCAGTGGTTTCGCGGAAAGAATTCTCCGCATAAAAAAGCGGAACCTGGACGCAGGCACTTAAGTATAGACCTTTATAATGGGGAAGATGGAACGCCACTCTGAAGGAATGTGAAAGCGGTTGCAGAGTGGCCGACGGTTCCAAACGAGGGAACCTGTTTTAGTCGCCGGACATACCATTGCTGCCGTAGAAATAAAAAGAAAAAAATTGTATTTTCTTAGAAAGTGATACCCCGAATTGTCATTTATATACCTTACATTCCAACTTCGCCTTGGATACGACAAGATTGCAACACAAACTTTCGAAAGCTATCAAAGAGAGAAAAATCTTTCAGTTAAAAGCAGTTCAAAGCTGAACATAGCGCGGCGCTTTGAAATTTCGAAATAGAGGAAAGTGGAACTAACTTGGATTTATATAATATAATTAGCGCTTACACTCTTTTTAGATGTTTGGCCGAGCTCTTCCTCCAATTTGTGGCTTGCGTCTTGTTTTTGTTCCACAAATGGAGGGATCTCCAGTTTTGAGCCGACTCCAAATGTCATATAGTTTTTATGAGGAGCTTTCTAGTGGTAGAAGCTTGCTATTGTCTGCCGGGGCGACCGGTAAAAAAACGTTTTCTTCATTTTCGTGTTTCCTGCACGGAGATTAGAACCTTCGTACTTCGAATGGTTGGCTCACACCAATCCATTCGGCTACGGCGGTCGTCGTTCAAAATTTAGATATGAAAAATAAACAGATATTATGAAAAAACACCTAAATCTAAATATTTAAGGTATTTTTGAAGATTTTGTTCAAAACACCGGTAAAAAATATTTAAGTGCTGACGTTGATAGTTATAAAATAGTGTGGGCTTTGAAGGCCAGGTGTGATCTTTTACATCTAAGAGGATACAAACATTTAATGTGTACATTTAATAACTTAAATTAATTATAAAACGTAACCGATTTTTTACGAAGGTGCCCAATTTTGAAAATAGTTCGATACATATACCTGAGGAAGCTTTATTGAAGAATTTAGTAACACCTAAAATGGAATTTATGTATTTGGAGGAGATTGTCTTGTTTGATATATCAGTGATGCTTTGAAATATCGAAAATTTAATTATAAACGAATACTTTTAAAGATAAAAACAAAAAAAAATGTTTATCTATATATCTATGATATATCGCAATTTTTTTATATTTTTCGACAGACAACCACAGAGTAATAGTCGCAAATTCTTTGTTATTATTATTTTATTTAAAATCAAAGGAAATCTCTGATACAATTTTACTTTAAAAATAAAATAAAAATTGTATTTCCCATTGGTATTTACAGCATTGCGGTGGCACATCATTAGTTTGGAACTCATTACGCGCACTTGCTGTGGCCGAATGGCTTCACTTACTTCCTCCGCGGCGTTTATTGTTTTTTTTTTTTTTTGCCACGTAATCATGCGAAAGTTTCAAAAAAATGCCACAGCTTAATGCATTTTCCAGATTTCATATTCAAATTACTCCATTAAGTGCATAGTGCTCGTACAATAAAATTCAATTACATGTCTGCCTACCAATAGAAATGGCCTGAAGCCAGCTACTGGCAATTCGCTAACAACGCCGATTGTTGCGAAGGCAAACAAAAAACGTAATAATGCAATTATATGGAACTTTTAATAGGTAATTTTACCAGTTTATATAATCCTATTGTATGTGCAAAATAATGGGTGTTTTTTAGGAATAAAGCATATTTTTCAAATCAATGAGATGATACAGATTTTGGCTTGAGAGGTTATATGGGTTTCGAAGGCAAAAAAATATATATTTTTTATAGTTTTTTTCTAATAAAATAAAATAAATATTTTAGCAAACTTTTTAACATATCATTGATAAGTTATTGGCAAATATTTTGTACAATTTTCTTTTCAAAATTTTGAGGTCAGGTATTGGAACTAAATGTCTTGCCATGCCTCAGTATAAGTGCGCCCTTTGAATTGTTAGATTAGCACACATCTAATATTGCAGTATGAAAAATAGATCAAAACTAAACAATTCAAGAAAAAATAAATTAAACTTTTATTTTACTTATTTGGTTTTAATGTAGACTATTGAAACAATTCATTTAGTAAAATTTTGTATTAGTGCCTTGTAGATGAAAAATCTAGGCCAATGTGATTTGAAAACGAATTAAATTCTCTTAAAGTTCTCGAAATCAGAGCACTGGAAGCATAATTTGTTCTAATCATCCCGAACTAGAAGATATTAAGATTTCTTAAGCTTTGCTGAGGAATATTCAAATTAATTTTGTTGAGTAGCGATTGACTTCCCAATCGTCCCACTTATCAAATCGAATAGGCATGGCAGAGAGAGAATAATCCTTCAAATATCTAACGTTTTTAGATTTATGAGCAAGCACAGACTTTAATAGGAATTGGATCATGAAATGCAAAACACGCAAATCATAAAGTAAAGCGTTTTTCAATAGGTACGCTTCAACTTTTTTCCGATAGGGAGGGCGAACGACGCAATATTTTTTATTTTTCGCTTGTCATTTGTAAACTTCAATAGTATACATTTCATCATGGAACGCTACACACTTGAGCAACGATTGCAAATCATGCAAATTTTATATGAAAATAATCGTTCTGTTGCTGCTACTTTAAGAGCATTACGGCCAAAAAATCATCTTCAGTGATGAAGATCACTTTTGGCTCAATGGCTTTGTCAACAAGCAAAATATGCGTTACTGGGCAGAAAGCAATCCACACGTGATTCATGAGGCACCGTTGCATCCGGAAAAAATCACTGTTTGGTGCGGTTTACATGCCGGCGGCGTAATTGGCCCATATTTTTTCGTTAACGAGAACGATCGCCACGTTACTGTGAATGGAAATCGATACCGCGACATGATAAACGATTATTTTTGGCCGCAATTGAATGGTATGGACTTAGACGACATGTGGTTTCAACAGGACGGGGCCACAAGCCACACAGCACACGCTACAATTGATTTGTTGAAGAGTAAGTTCGATGAGCGCATTATTTCCAGAAATGGACCGGTCGAATGGCCGCCGCGCTCGTGTGATTTGACGCCTCTAGATTATTTTCTTTGTGGTTATGTGAAGTCATTGGTCTACAGTAACAAGCCGGCGACGATTTGTGAGCTCAGAGCCAATATTGAACGCGAAATTGCTGGAATTTCGGCCGATTTATGCAAAAGAGTGGTCGAAAATTAGGTTCAACGATTGGACTTCGTAAAACGTGCACGCGGTGGTCATGCAAAAGAAATCGAATTTCATACTTAAGTGTATATGTTCAAACTCGATAATAAAAAAAAAATAGTTAAAAAAGTCAAACCGTTTGCGTTTTATTAAAAAAAAAGTTGAAGCGCTCTTACTGAAAAGCACTTTATAAGCATAACGGACAAAGACTTTTTAGACGCGTTCAAGCCTACTAATATGGCAAGCACAAAATACGGTCCCAAATAAAGACGTCATATTCCAGCTTCGAATGCGCCAGAGAGGTACATAATAGCTTCAGAGTACATCGATCAACAAAGTCCGAACTAAAACGTCGAGCAAAAACAAGTACGGAAAGTGACCTGAAATAGTGTAATTTAAATGTCTTTGAAAAGAGAAACTACGGTCAAATACCTCACCAAGATCAATAATTTTACTTATGTTGGATAATCTAGAACCATCAATGCCGTCGAAAGTAGATATAAGAAAGCAGGATTTAGAATATGGGACATAAAACCACTTGCTTGTATTTAAATTTAACTTTTCTCTTTTACACCAAGCAACGGCATTAGCTAAATCAGATTGAATATTTATAGAGTCTGCTATACTTGCAATTACCGAATATATCTTTAAATCATCAGCATACAAAAGAAAAGTTGCGTTCTTAAAACAACTGGAAATGTTATTAACAAAAATTATAAAAACTAGGAGGCCCAGTATACTTCTCTGGCGTACACCAGAGGATTCAATAAAATAAATAGATGACGCACCATCAACATTAACAACACTTTTTTGAGAGGAAAGATTTAATCCATTTTGAAAGAATGGAGTGAAATCCTATAGCAATCAATTTCGAAATTAAAACCGTGTGATTAGTCTTATCAAATTATTTTGAAAGGTCTGTGTACACAGTGTCAACTTGAACGTTTTTTTTTGAAAACTGATATGCAATATTCAGAAAAAACTGCAATTCATTTGGAGATTGGTGCATAATTTGCATAGTTGTTACTTTCTAGACATCTATGAAGTCTTCCCCTTCAAGGTATTTGCTAAACATTAACAATTGCAGATAGGCAATTGCAGAGCAGTTTTTTTAAAGATACGAAGATAGCCCGTCTACAACAGGTTTTGATGGTGCCTTGAGTGGCCGAAGCGTTAGCTACATTTAGAGAAGAATATGTTTGAGTTCCCTTATATCAGACAACGGAGGAAATAATTTCCAGGACTTAACATATCACCAGAAGGAACTAGGATTTAATTTTATTTCAAATTCGAGCTTAAGAAAAAAAATTTAATTCCTATCTAAAGATTTAAGTTCTCTAAAGAAATGCAAATAATTATCTTTATGAGTGGTAATAATAATGAGAATTGTATTGTATATTAGTACACGATATTGCTACTATATTGTATTACGTAAAGGGTTACCTAGAGGGTTGTGCTAGATAGTAAAGGAAATTATTATCTCGAAAATTGAAACAGGCAGGTCTAGCACTTCTACCACAGACAAATCGCATGGGTAAACTAAAACTCAAAAACTAAATAAAAACGAAAACGATTAAAACTGCAAAACTTGTGGTGGGGTGACTACTATTCGGAATTCAGAGAGAGAATATAGGATCGCATCTCGGTGAAACACTAAAATTAAGAAAAATATTTTTCTAATAGCGGTCGCCCCTCGGCTGGCAATGACAAATCTCCGAGTGTATTTCTGCCATGAAAAAGCTCCTCATCAAAATATCTGCCGAAGTCGGCTTGAAACTCTAGGTCCCTCCATTTGTGGAACAACATCAAGGCGCACGCCAAAAAAACAGGAGGAGCAGCTCGGCCAAACACCCAAAAGGGGTGTACGCGCCTATCTATATATATAAAAAGAAGTTACATTTCCTTGGTAATCTTATAACTCAAGAACGAGCTCACCTATCCAAACCAAATTTTTAGGCTTTGTTTGGACTATTCAGTAGATGGTTTGTGGCTTAAAATTTTAAGAATCAGATAACAGGGTCTCGAGAAATAGGCCAAAACGTGAACCCGGATAACCCTAGGACGTGTTTGTACAATATGGGTAGCAAATGGAAGCTGCTGATGATTCTATAGTATAGAGTATTTTTGATGCCGCTCCGTGACTAGGGTCTCGAGATATAATCCAAAACGTGTACCTGGGTAACCCTAGGATGTGTTTGTACAATATGGGTAGCAAATGGAAGCTGCTGATGATTCTATAGTATAGAGTATTTTTGATGCCGCTCCGTGACTAGGGTCTCGAGATATCGCCCAAAATGTGGACCCCGATAACTTAAGGATGTGTTCGTACAATATGGGTAGCAAAAGGGAGCTGTTGATGATTGCTATAGTATAGAGTATTTTTAATGCCCCTCCGTAACTAGGGTCTCGAGATATAGATCAAAACGTGGACCTGGATAACACTAGGATGTGTTTGAACCACATGAGTATACATTTCGGCAAAAATGTAAAGCACTTATGGATTTAATTGTGAAATTATATGTATTTGGGGAGGTGCGATGCCATATGTACTCCATCGAATGGCAGAAAAGGGGATTGCCGCACGCACATATACTAATTTGGCTGGTACATAAAATAACTCCGGATCAAATCGATAGCCTTATATCAGCTGAAATTCCTAACCACACTGCTGATCCTGAGTTATTTCAAGTTGTCGTTATATATTACATTTCCTTGGTAATCTTATAACTCAAGAACCGCCGAACCCATTGACACAAAAATTTTAGAGTTCTTTTCTATCTTTGGGGAGGTGGTTTGTGTGAAGTTTGATTGAAATCGGTGCAACCGTTCCTGAGTTATGACATTTTATGTGAGTAATGGTTTCCTCTCATACGAAATGCCTGTATGGGAAAAACAATAACAAATACACAGCCGCTTATGAGCGCTTCTGTTGTACTGTTGTGGTTGTAAGTGTTAATATTAATTTTGGGCGAAAATATAATAAAAACTGGAGCATTCAAGGAACTGGAAAAACATTTTTAACTTTATTTATTTTAGCATAATTTATTTAGCGTAAAAAATTGAAATGGAAATTAAAGAATCAAAGTTTAATTACAAGTTTTTATCGGCTCTTTCACCTTACCTGTATATAGGTGACCACCACAATCAAATTTTAAAAAAGTACAGAAAAGGCTATTGTGACATCTTTAGAAAGTATGTTGAATGAAAAAAATCAACTAATTCAACTGTTTAAACATTTTACGAGTTCTATAAAGAAAACTTAATATGAAAAATTTATTGCGATATAAAAAAAACATTTTATATATGGTGGTGCGATGCCCACTGGGTGATGCGTGAATGAATTGCAAACAATGTTCCATCAACACAATGAATTGGTGAAATTGTTCAAAGTGGCACTCGATCTGATGCCCACCGATGACCACAAAATAATAATAAAAGCCGATAAAACACCAATTGGGGAGCACGCCAGACGATTCAATATAAAAAAAACATTTTATGTATGGTGGTGCGAAGCCCACTGGGGAATGCTAGTTATATATATATATATATATATTAAAGAGGTAGCGAGGCATGCATACATCTTCTGAATGCATAAAAAATGTTCACCTGTTTCTTTCGATTGCTTAAATTATGCCAGATACTAAACAGAAAGTGTTTGGAATCGCTCTTTTCTTGTGTTATACTCGTACTACTTGTTGACTATATTCAGTTATATTTTCCTTCGTTCGTTTATGATAAACTCAAAACTTTATCTAACAGCTGTTTTTAATTGCTAGACCTGGGTAAAATTTTATTTAAGGCTTTTGTGAATTTATAAATGACTTGAAGTCTATGCAATTCTCCAAAAGGGCAGGATTCGATAAAAAGTAATGAACCTTTTATAATAATGGGGGAATTGAATGAAGGAATAGACCAGTCAGCAATAAGTGGTATTAAACAAAGATTCATTGAAGATGTCATGAATGAAAATGGTGAAATACCGACAAACTTCTACGCTGAAAATAAGTTAAAAATTAATTAATTAATTAGCTAATAGAAAATAGGACACAGACTAATAGAAAAGCAACAGTACATAAAAAAAAAAAAAATCTGTCCCGAAAAAGTGGTGCATATACGCTCTAAATTTTTTTTAAATTACTTTTCATATCGAATATCTTGAAAATGATTTCGTTTTTGAAATCCTGTCATATAACAAAATTAAGCAGAAATAATCTAAGCAATAATTCCTTGATTTTTCTACTACGAATTTCCTAATAATTCTATATTTTCCTGGATGTACATTTACAATATTTTTAATTTTGTTATGAATTAATTTTTTTATTTGCTGAATTAAATTAATTTTTTTTATTTCCTGAATTGAATTATTTTTTTTATTCCTTAACTCAAAAATAAGGCGTTTTTCAATAGGTGCGCTTCAACTTTTTTCCGATAGGGAGGGCGAACGACACAATATTTTTTATTTTTCGCTTGTCATTTGTAAACTTCATTAGTATACATTTCATCATGAAACGCTACACACTTGAGAAACGATTGCAAATCGTGCAAATTTTTATGAAAATAATCGTTCTGTTGCTGCTACTTTAAGAGCATTACGGCCATTTTACGGTCCATTTAACAAGCCGTCCCGTTTTGGAGTTATGTGAAGTCATTGGTCTACAGTAATAAGCCGGCGACGATTTGTGAGCTCAGAGCCAATATTGAACGCGAAATTGCTGGAATTTCGGCCGATTTATGCAAAAGAGTGGTCGAAAATTGGGTTCAACGATTGGACTTCGTAAAACGTGCACGCGGTGGTCATGCAAAAGAAATCGAATTTCATACTTAAATGTATATGTTCAAACTCGATAATAAAAATAAAAAATTAGTTAAAAAAGTCAAACCGTTTGTGTTTTATTCAAAAAAAAGTTGAAGCGCTCTTACTGAAAAACGCTTTATTATCCTCCAAGTGGCAGTGATGTCATAATATTTCTAATAACCGCATTTATAATATGAGTCACCAAATATTCAACGTCTGGAAAATATTCCAAAGTTAACCACTTCAGCGCAGAATTTGCAGCTTTCTTGATCTCTTGTACGCCGCCATGATGAGCTCGCTTGAAGTGAGACTTCATCTTGGAGAAGGAGAAATAGTAATGCCTTTTTTCCGCCAAAAAATTGTACACAGTAAAAGGCAGAATGAGTCGGGATATCATCATGGTGTTTCTGACCACACAAGGGCTTATCCGCATTGGGTCATAGTATAAAAATAAATAAATAAATAATTGGCGCGTACACTTCTGTTAGGTGTTTGGCCGAGTTCCTCCTCCTATTTGTGGTGTGCGTCTTGATGTTGTTCCACAAATGGAGGGACCTACAGTTTCAAGCCGACTCCGAACGGCAGATATTTTTATGAGAAGCTTTTTCATGGCAGAAATACACTCGGAGGTTTGCCATTGCCTGCCGAGGGGCGACCGCTATTAGAAAAATATTTTTATTAATTTTGCTTTCACCGAGATTCGAACCAACGACCTCTCTGTGAATTCCGAATGGTAATCACGCAACAACCCATTCGGCTACGGCTGCATGGTATGCTTAGCAGAAGTATTTATAAATATTCAAAATGCTGCGGATATCAAGAAAAATTATTAAAATAGCCTTTAATCGTAATTTGACCATCCTCTTTTTCGTTGGTCGCTTCCCGTCAATCATCATCACCTACCTTTTCACATCGCTTTTTGCATAGCTTGCTAGGAGAAGTGTTTATTAGGCAACCGACTGGCTCATATTACTAGTCCACTAAATATATCTATTTATTCCATGTTTACTTACCAGCGTTCAAAAGTAAGTTGTAGTAGCATAGTTTGCTCTACGAGAATTTCTAATATTCGTTTGTGTAAATTCTCCAAAGCTGTTTTAAGTGAGATGCTAGTGTACGAGTATGTGTGTATACGAGTAAATTGTCAGGCACACAAACGCATATTCGGTGTGTTCTATTCATATATGTATGTACGTATTTACATATAGATTTGTATTCAGCCTAGATGGGCAATCATTTCAAAACTGAGTGAGCATTTTGTGGTTTCTATTTAAAGTGAAAAGGCTTCGATATACATTTTAATAACCCGAAGACAATTGTTATTCATGTAAAAGGTTATAAAGAGCTGACATTTGTTCGAACCAGAAGTAATCTTCAATGTAACTACACACATACTTACATACGTATTTATAAATTGCCTGAATTCATACAAGTCGTATTTGTCTCAAAGCCAGTTTGTTTGTGCTGCTTAAGGGCTCTTCTGATTTCAGGCGTACGTCTGGCTGTGATTTGCGTAAACAAGTGTTTGTATTTGTCCTTTTAATGCAACCAATAAATGTCAATATTCATACATGCTTTTGTATGTATGTATGTATAAGCTTCTGCTGAAGAATGTTTGATTGTATTAAGTAATATACATACATAATTCATACAAAACAAATGTAAATACATATACTTTATATGTATATATTTATGTGCACAAAGTATACACTGCGTTAAATAACTATAACACAAGAACTAATTGACGCATTTCGACAACTTATACGAGTATGTCTCTGGGTTAATTTTAATAGTTTTTTTATGATTTATATTTTAATATTATATATAGTATAATAACACATTATGATTTTTATATTTTAATATTATTATTTACTACAAAAACCATATAAATTCAAGTTCCAAACTTTGTGAAAATTAAAAAAAAAATGGAACAAATTTTCATGAAATTTATTTTAATACAATTTTTTAGGAAAATTCCGGGTATGCGATCTTATAGCCCTTAGAATTTTAAAAAGCAGAGTGTGAACTTCATGTGCCAAGAATTCGGGTTAATTTTTGATACTTTTTTTAAGGTAGTCTGGTCAAATTCTTATTTCTTATAGATATTATTTAGGATTTTTTGTTTTAAGAAAATAAAATGCGATCGTTTGGATTTTATAGTATGTTATTATTGGAATGAAATAGTATGCAAAAACATTTTTTTAATTTTTTTTTTGTAGTAGTGTGGCACCAAAGTAAGCGTCTTAAAAGAAAGATAGATGGCTTGTCAACAGGATTTTGGCTCTTCAGGGCATCTGAAACAAAAAAATTATACCGATTATTATTTTGTAGGCTTGCCATTTTGGCAGGTGGTACAATCGGACAATTTTTTTGAAAAATATTTAACAAAATGAAAAAAGGAAGGTATGTTTTTCGGGTGGAAATCAGACTGAAGTATGGGAAGTTAGGGTTGAAAAGAAACGAAAGTAGCACCTGCCAGAATGCCAAGCCTACAGAATAATAATCAGTTTAACTGTTTTGTTTCAGATGTCCTGAAGAGCCAACATCTTGTTGACAAGCCACCTTTTTTTTTTTAAGATGCTGAAGTATGAGTAATTTTTTTTTTTTTTTTTTTTACATGATTTTGCTTTTATTTATTTCATGCATATACATAGCCTGTTAAATCAATAAAACCCATTCAATTGTTCGTGACGATAAGCGGAGATTCCAAATAATCTATAAATTAGATATGTAAATCATTCAACCGATCATG
>JAYXIM010051951.1:0-20351 GCA_037575425.1 Anastrepha fraterculus | reverse complement strand
CGGAAAAAAGCAAAAATAACCGAACTTTTTTTGCGAATTTATTCTCACCGTATGCATTGTAAGTATCTGCAGTACAATAATACTTCATCCATGTAGAGCAAAAGCCAAAATAACGGAATAACGATTTTCTCAATAAACATAAGTAAAATCAGACATTTTGTATATAATCCTTCACTTAATCCCTCTCCTCCAAAATGGCAACGCTATAGCCACATGTTTGCATGTTAAATTTGGTTAATTTATGTTAAGTTAAGTTTATGTGAAGTATAGTTATGTTAAGCTAAGTTATGTTAAGTTAAGTAAAGTTTTGTTAAGTTAAGTTACGTTAAGTTAGATTTGTATAAAGTTAATTTTTGTAGAGTTAAGTCATGTTAACCCATTAGATGTCACCATACTCAACTCAGCACAGCCATACTAGAGATACGAGTGTGGATTTTGTATTTCAAATAATATAATTTTTCGAACCTATTATTATTATTGTGTTCAAATCTACAGATAAATACTTCGTGGATATTGTGTTTTTGTTACATCAAAAATGCCTGAACGGAGTCCACGAAACCAAAAATGCATGCAATTAGCTGTTAAAGTATCGGCACCATAAACACCATTCAGAATTTCAGCGGCCTGGTTTGCATTTTCGCTTTATCAAAGAAAAAGTGTAAAATGTACCATTTTTAACACCTTGTAATTAACAACTGAGGTGTGAAAGGCTGAAGCCCACCGTCAACCAACTGATTGGACCTTATCAGTGTGGCTTCAGACCTGGAAAGTCTACCATCGACCAAATATTCACAATACGCCAAATCTTGGAAAAGACTCATGAAAGGAGAATCGACACACACCATCTTTTCGTCGACTTCAAAGCTGCATTCGACAGTACGGAAAGGAGTTACCTGTATGCCGCGATGTCTGAATTTGGTATCCCCGCAAAACTAATACGGCTATGCAAGATGACGTTGCTCAACACCAGCAGCGCCGTCAGAATTGGGAAGGACCTCTCCGAGCCGTTTGATACCAAACGAGGTTTCAGACAGGGTGACTCGCTGTCGTGTGACTTCTTTAACCTGATGTTGGAGAGCATCGTACGAGCCGCAGAACTTAATCGCTCAGGCACAATATTTTATAAGAGCGTACAATTGTTGGCGTATGCCGATGATATTGACATCATCGGCCTTAACAACCGCGCTGTTAGTTCTGCCTTCTCCAAACTGGATAAAGAGGCAAAGCGATTGGGTCTGGTGGTGAACGAGGACAAAACGAAGTACCTCCTGTTTTCAAACAAACAGTCGGCGCACTCGCGTAACGGCACCCACGTCACTGTTGATAGTTATAATTTCGAGGTTGTAAAAGACATCGTTTATCTAGCAATCAGCATTAACCCCGATAACAATGTCAGCCTTGAAA
The DNA here is from genome assembly GCA_037575425.1 of Anastrepha fraterculus. Taxonomy (NCBI): domain Eukaryota; kingdom Metazoa; phylum Arthropoda; class Insecta; order Diptera; family Tephritidae; genus Anastrepha; species Anastrepha fraterculus. Next base: position 18,947 of record JAYXIM010051951.1, on the reverse strand, counting down.
TCCAACGTAGAATCTCTTTTGCCAACAAGTGCTACTTTGGACTAAGTAGGCAACTGAGCAGTAAAGTCCTCTCTCGACGAACAAAACTAACACTCTACAAGGCTCTCCTCATGCCCGTCCTAATGTATGGCGCAGAAGCGCAGACGATGACAACATCCGATGAAGCGACGTTTGGAGTGATTGAGAGGAAGATTCTGCATAAGATTTTTGGACCTTTGCACGTTGGGAACGGCGAATATTGCAGACGATGAAACGATGAGCTGTATGAGCTTTACGACGACATAGACATAGCGCAGCGAATAAAGATCCAGCGGCTACGTTGGCTGGGTTATGTCGTCCGAATGGATACAAACGCTCCGGCCTTGAAAGTATTCGATACGGTACCAGCTGGTGGTAGTAGAGGAAGAGGAAGACCTCGTCTGCGTTGGAAAGATCAGGTGGAGAAGGACTTGGCTTCACTTGGTGTGTCGCGCTTTGTTAAACTCGGTCAAAATCGCGTAAGCGGTTATAGCGCCAATTAAGAAGAAGAATTCACAACTGAATGAAACAAACAAAAAACAGTAAAATAGCCTTGACAACAAGCATAAACTTAAAAATGTTTGATCGACACTTTAAGGGATATCGATCACTACAGCCATCTACCGAGAAATTAATACATTTCTTTTTCCCTAGTATTATTATATGGGGTTTTTAATAGGTGCGCTTCAACTTTTTTCCGATAGGGAGGGCGAACGACGCAATATTTTTTATTTTTCGCTTGTCATTTGTAAACTTCATTAGTATACATTTCATCATGGAACGCTACACACTTGAGCAACGATTGCAAATCGTGCAAATTTTTTATGAAAATAATCGTTCTGTTGCTGCTACTTTAAGAGCATTACGGTCATTTTACGGTCCATTTAACAAGCCGTCCCGTTTTGGGGTTATGTGAAGTCATTGGTCTACAGTAACAAGCCGGCGACGATTCCAGAGCCAATATTGAACGCGAAATTGCTGGAATTTCGGTCGATTTATGCAAAAGAGTGGTCGAAAATTGGGTTCAACGATTGGACTTCGTAAAACGTGCACGCGGTGGTCATGCAAAAGAAATCGAATTTCATACTTAAATGTATATGTTCAAACTCGATAATAAAAAAAAAAATTAGTTAAACAAGTCAAACCGTTTGTGTTTTATTCAAAAAAGTTCAAAAGTTGAAGCGCTCTTACTGAAAAACCCTATATAGGTATATCTTCCCAATAATTTTAATTATCCCTTCACATTCAATCACTAAATAAAAGACATCAGAGTAAATTCTTAACTGTAATATAATCAAATTGTTATAATAACAACAAAACTCTAGTCATTTAATTAGTACAGGGACAATTTACGTAAGTAAAATAACTGTTTTTGTCTGCAGATTCCTAATAATGAGCAAACAACAATTTTCGTTTAAAAATAGCTACAAAGGGCTTCAAGAAGCTATTTATGTTATTATATGCGATAGTCACAATGAAGAATTTATTATAATACCACCTGGTCCAAGAGAAAACATCGATGAAAAAGAACCATTATTCATGGTAAAAAGTCATGGTGAGCATTATTTACGTACATATTGGACATGGTTTTGCCAATTCCTGGCATTTATATGTGATTAGTAATGATGCGCCCAGGAATCAACTCGTGTTTCGATGCCATATCGCATGATATTATCCATACATGTCACAGTGTACAAAATAAATGGAGCCAGTCTGCGACGGTGGTCGGTTGTCTAAATGGAAATGGACACTATCCCGCTAAAATTGAAAAATAGTTGCGGTGTGTCATTAGCCATTCAAGTGTTCGCTGGCAATATAAGAAGTGCCCAAAAAATACATTGTACCGAGAAAGTACCTTACGAAAATTTTTATATCTAGACGGTCAGTGTGGTCATTTGAGTGAACCTATGCTAGCTCCTGGAAACAATGTTTTTATTATTTTCGTTGATTTTATATCTTTTTGATCCAATTTTAATTCATAAATAGCGATGAATCCAAAAACAAAGTTGAACTTTTCATTTGACTTCTAATGGGTTAGCTTAATTCAAGGTAAGTTTGCTTGACTTAAGTTCAGTTAAGTTAAGTAATATAAGGTAATGTAAAGTTAGTTTATTTAACTCAGGTTATGTTAATTTCCAATTTTTATTTGAATTAAGTTAAGTTATATTAAAGTAAATCTGTTTTCTGGCGAAAATCTGTTTGGTAAACAAACAAAGTGGAAGTAGATCAATTCCGTGGCTGGAGGTCTTTTTCAAAAAAAGCCTTATGTTAGGGCATAACCCAAAAAGCTGTAGAAGGGTTAAGGTGATTTTTATCCCCAAAGCTAGTAGACGCGGTCATATTATAGCGAAAGACTTCAGACCCATCAGCTTATCCTCCTTTATTCTCGAAACGCTCGAGCTATTGTTGGATGTATATCTTAGAGAGAAGATTACAAGCACAACGATTTCATCACCCCAACATGCCTACCTCAAAGGAAACTTCACAGAGACAGCTCTTCATGAGGTTGTAAGTATGACTGAGAGGAGCATAGAATACAAACAATACTCACTAGTCGCTTTTCTCGACATAGAGGGGGCGTTCAACAATGTCAGCACAAGAGCCATAATTGAGGTCCTTAATATGTTAGGCACAGACATAGGTCTCAACGAATGGATAGAAAACATGTCTAAAAATAGAATAATCATCGGTGAGGTAGGCAGCAGCACGGTAAAGCCACAGGGGAACCCCTCAGGCAGGGACTATGGTTATTAGTTGAAATTAAATTAAAGTAGTGGCGTACGCGGATGTCATAGTGCTCTTGGTTTCAGGAATGTTCCCAACCATAATCAGTGAGATTATGAAAGGAGCTCTGGTATTACTCAGTAACTGGGCAACAGACTGTGCTTTAGGTGTAAACCCGACAACGGAACTGAACTTAAAACTGAAGTAATGCTATTCACTAAGAAAACCACGACACCAAACTTTAATCTCCCAAAACTAAACAGCGTTAGTCTCACGCTAACCCAACAGGCAAAATACCTAGGTGTTATCTTAGATTCCAAACTCAGCTAGAGGTCCAACGTAGAGTACAGGGTAAAGAAAGCGAATATAGCACTTTACACGTGTACGAGAATGTTGGGTAAAAATGGGGTCTTCAACTAACTTCAACAATACTAACATATGCGGCACTAGTCTGGTGGCCCGCAACAGAAAATAAATACAACCAAATCAAGCTGAACAAGATACAAAGAACAGCGGGTATCTTAGCTACAGGAGTGCTTAACACCAGTCCTACTGAAGCGCGCAACGTACTAACTCATCTGCTACCACTAGATTTACATATAAAAACGATCGCCGCCTGCAGTGCGGTGAGACTCAGAGACATAGGAAGCTGGACAACAAGGTCGTACGGTCACAGCAAGATCCTCCTGCAGGGACCCCCGCTGCTTAAGAACAGATCAGACTACACAGTTCCCGACCTTAACTTCAAGAAAGTCTTTACGGTACCTTTTCCACCGAGAGCGGAATGGAATAAAGGGAAGGTGATTGGAAGATACGACATTGAAATATACACTGACGGTTCTAAGATGAGCTGTGGTGTGGGAGCTGGCTTCCATTCGGAGCTACTCAACTTATCTCAGTCAATTAGACTTTCTGACTAGATCAGCGTGTTTCAGGCAGAATTTCTAGCGATAAGGAAGTTGGTGCAAGAGTAGCCATCTTTTCAGACAGTCAAGCAGCTATCAAGGCCTTAGACTCCAACTCCATTTCCTCCAAGCTAATCTTACAGTGTAGAGAGGAACTGGAATTACTTAATCATCGGCTTGAAATTACTCTGATATGGGTTCCCGCTCACAGGAACCTAAGGCGTAATGAGATAGCGGATGAGCTAGCAAGTAAAGGTTCGACACTAGAAATAGCAGAGGCGGTGGCAGTCTCCACCCCACTCAACACATTAAAAGCATCCCTTGCTTCATACTATCATGCTTTAGGCGAAAGAAGATGGAATCAACTAACTACATGTACTACAACAAAAAACATATGGCCGTCGTACAAAATCCTAAGGACGAATGATCTGTTAGGATACTCACGGCCAAACATCTCACGCATCACTGCAACCCTTACAGGCCGCTGGAAAGTAGGGGATCATGCAGCTAGACTCAACCTACCATTCAATCCTATCTGCAGAAGCTGGCAAGCGTTAGGGGCGAAGAAAAGACTTATGTGAATGTCCAGGGCTAGCAAGGGCCCGACTCCGCTTCTTCAGTAAGCCTTTCTTGCAGCAAATTAATGAGATCTCAGACATCGAGATGAAGAATTTCCTGCTATACTTGGACCTCATTAAATAGATCTCACTTAGAACAAAAAAAACATCATCACACGAGGACAGTGGTAGTAAAACGGTGCTGGTCACTAATTGGAAATACTCAACCACTTCAACAACAACAACAACAACAGAGCTATTATTTATCAGCTTATTGTCCTATGTGACGAACTATGTTTCTAAAATTGCCACTCTGTTCAGGAGCTTTTTGTACCAGTAAAAATGAATATGGAAGTATTTTTTCTAAAGTAGCAAAAATATGGCAAAGTTGTGTACTGCAATGTTAGCTATGAATTCCCAGTAGTTTCGAAAGTTGGTTTATAAAAATAATTAATAAATCGGATAAATTAAAGCAAACACAAATGAAAAATGCGAAATGTAAAGTACATAAATTTTTTATATCAAGATAAAATATTTTATTTTTACTATGGGTGCGGTAAAGAAATTCTAGTGAACCATTTTTTATCACTTTCATGCATGACCACTTTTATATTCAAAAAGTCCCAGGGCTATTTCCTCATAAATTTTCTTTCCACATCAGAAAAAATAAATGAGCAGAAAAGAAAACAAGAAAAAAAGTTATTTTCGATCGAATGAAATCTTTAAGAGTTTTGTTTCTTTTCGATTGTAACAAAAGCGGGCAGAAATAGCAAACAGTGGGGGAATGGCTTCAGTATTTCTATCACATCATTGGAGTTACTAGGAAACCGTGTTAAAATTACAGCTCCCAACTTAAATATAATATAAATAAAGCATTTTTAAAGCCAACTTTTTCTTTTAAAATAATTACGCAATAAATTTACTCCGCAAACTAAGGAAATATTGTATATAACTGGCAAATAAATATCACGACAATAGTAAATTACTTAAATGATATCATCAAGTGATTTGAAGTTCACTGAAATTTTTTCTATACCCTGTTGGCATGCCGCCCACCCAATGTGAGGAATATTTTTAAACCACTTTTTAGTAGCAAACCTTTAGTAAATGCGCAGGAGGCATTTCTGGAAAATATTCATAAAATTCTCCCAGCCAAGTAAAATTTCTCAGCTGTTTGCATTCATTTAAAAAAAAAAGAGGTCAATAGACAGCTGGATATCAATGTGTTATGGGGTTACAGTCAATCTTTCCTACAGGGTCACTTCAAATACAGATTTTACATAACTACATTCCTGTGTCCATAACTTCGCTTTGCCACAAAATATCTAAAGAGTTAAGGCACGAACTTATTGTGTAACTGAAAGGTATGCCAAAGAACTTCGCACTTCATGACATGCGCGGTAATAAATTATTGAACTAATTTCATAAGCTGCAACAAAGCGCACCCATATACATAAATGAGAATAGAAGGAAAAAAGTGCTACTAATAAAAAGTGGAAATTTATTTTATTTTAGAATTTTTTATTGTTGAGTTGTCATAAATCACAGGTGGTGAGTAATGCAGACAAATGGACTCATATACGTATGTATACATATAAGGTACATGCAGGTTAACATATGTGTTTTGCAATGCACTTAAAGCAGAATGTACAGTTGTCTATTGTTAACAATTAAAAGGGCAAGTCCATAACCATTTCAGAATTTTGCCGCTTTTAAAGATTTATGTTGCAGGAAAAAAAGAATAAATAAATGAAGAATTGCCTTAGTTTGCGCAGAACCAGACTTTATATACCCGGCGTGGCTTTTAGTGAAGTCTGAGAATAGTCAATAAGTGGATATTTGTGTTCTTACCACATTTCATATACAATATAAATTTGGAAAATGATTGCTTTATTAGCCCAAAAATTGTTTTTTTCTAATGTTTTTCTCATAAACACGTACCATACTCCCTTCAGCATACTTCTTTTCACTGTAAAATTTCAATAATTTGTGACTTGTGGTTCCAAAATTATGATTCATTGCTGGTATCACATTTTGGAAAGGGAGCCAGGTCCCTTACATAAACTTAAACTTGATTACTTTACTACTCGTATAAGCACTAGGGATGTTAATCCTGGAACCCGGCCGGTTTTGACTTCCGCAATTGTTACGCATAATTTTCCTAATCAGATTTTATATAAATTAGAACCAGCGGCAAAATGATAACACAACAACCCATCGACCAGATTTGAATACGCTTTTTTTTTTTTTGTTTTGAATATTTATTCCTTTTTTTATAAAAGCATAGCGATTTTTTTTTTTTTTTTTTTTTTTTCATTTTTTTTTATTTATTGAATCTTTCTTGTATAAGAAACTAACAATAAGCGACTAATAGCGATTTGCCTAACAAAAGTCATATAAATTCAGTTTTATAGTCTTATGCAAACTTTAGAAAAATTACACAACCTTTTCGTCAAAATGCGACGTAAACTTTTTTAGCAAAAATTTTCGGTTCGCAGTTTTATAGTTTATTCAATTTTAGTAAAATAAAGCGCAAGTTAGAGTTGCTAAAAACCCCGTTGATTTTTTATAATTTTTCCCCTTGGCGGTGTGGCGCACGTAAAAAAAATGTGCTGCATTCGCTTTGATTCTGCAAGAAAAGTGAGAAATTTTGATGGAAATTCGATGAATGTTTAAAAACTTTACACAAAGTTTGAAACTTGTATTTGCGTGTATTTTATTTCAAAGGAATTAAATATGTTATAAAAATAAATAGATAAATAAATATATTTATAAATTATAAATAAATTAATCTTTATCTTCCTTATTCGAAAAAATCTTCTTGAAATTTTATAGAGACCGTTGACCGGAAATTTATAAAATTCCTTGACTCTGGGCACATCTTTATTTTGATATACTATACTGCAACTATGTTGGTGGCATAAAAATATTTGCCTTGGATTTTATTTAAAAAGTTACGTTCGCTACCTTCAAGCGTCGCTGCCTACCTTTTGTTGGGAAAATTACTTTAGGTTGATTTTTTCTGATCGACCTAATTATTTTTAACTCATTGGTGAATAAGATACTTGTAGGCAAAAAAACTAAACAAGAACAACTAATATAATGAACCAAGATATTTGTCAAACGAAGATATAGAATGAAAGTGGTGAAAAAGATATCTACTCTCTGATATTAGTGATGAAGTGTTTGAGTTAGAAGAGTTTCGAGTGACAGTAATTTTAAGGATGAACATAATACAATAACCGCTAATTAAGTACTTGACGACGTTCAAAACATCAACCCGCTATACCTTTTGAAGGACGGTACGGTATGGCATTTCTTGAATTGATTGACTGAATTTAGAAAAAGTACCGTCTAATTCATTTGCTGAAGAAATGACAGTTTTTTATTAATTTTTGCATGATGTGGTTTCATAATGGCAAAGGGAAAGTTTAAGCTGCTTCCAATAAAAGAAAAAAAATGTCATTCTGAGCAAATTGAATTCGGGAATTTCAATTAATGCATTAGCTAAACACTTTAACGTGCATAGAGCAACAATAACTCGCACTAAAAGCAATGAACAGTCCATGAAGAAGTTTGTTGCGTGATTTCCATATGGTTCAGGTAAAAGAAAAACTCTTAAGATTTCTGAGTTTCCAAAAATGGAAAAGACGTTGTTCAATTGGTTTACGAATCAAAGGGTCAATAACTTACTAGTAAAATGCTAAAAGAGAAAGCCAAGTTATTAGACTTCCGCGCTAGTAATGGTTGAGTGTCAACATCAAATAAGAGTGGCTCCATCAACCTCTTTTTGGACAAATTTATCAAAACAATTATGGACTTAAGTTTGACAAAAGTGCAGATGTACAATGAAGCTGAGTCTGGTATATCTTGGAAGCTCTTACCCGATAAATCACTTGTGCGCTCAAAAGTAACCTCGGTTCCGGGTCATACGATCGGTAAGGAGAGAAAACGTTCCTTGCTCGTATAAAAGCTGCTGGAAATCATAAAGTAAAAATAAAGGTCATAAGGAAATCGACGAATCCACGTTCAATACAATTTTTTACTGACTGATATGCCTGTTGCCTACAGGGGAAATAAAAGTGCTTGGATGATCTTAGCTTTATTTGACGAATGATTTCAATATATTTAATCCATTGCAACTTTGCTTCAGGAAGTATTGTAGAACCATTGCAGCAAGTCTCCCGATATGATATCGAGCAATGGATTGTTGGAGAATAAATGAAGAATATTGTAGTGAAGTCGACGAAACAGCCGGTGAAAGAACTAACGACGTGATGCTAAATACGAATAAAATTTCATCGGAGGAGTCAATATAACAGCATTCAATACATGCTTGGATTGGGCATAGCAAAGCAATCCTTGCTTAAATGATGTTATGCCACTGTAGAGGTTCACAAAGAGAGTGGTACTGAACAAGCGATGATGTACAAAACAAATCAAAATAGAGTTTTTTTTTTAATTTCAAATGTAACTTATTGCTTTAAAGTGTATTTAATTAATAAACTAAAAACAAATAAAATAAGATCAGTAAAAAACTATTTTAATTTGCATGGAAAAAAACCTCAGCAATTGCCACAACCTCAAAACTTGCTATGTTACGGGCTACGTCGAAGAATTGTGTTACTACTGTACTTATATATACATATGTATATGTATAATATGTATATGCGAATTGGCGCAAAATGAATCATCAATTTTTTTTTAACTTTTGTACTAAATTAAAAAAAAATGACTTTAAGTGAAGGAATAAAGGTTTATTTGGACCCTTACGCGCTGCACTGCATGTCTCTCATATATCACTGACGTTTTACGCTATTTGCAAAAATTATAAATCTTCCAATAGGGTGAATAATTTCCGCCACCTTGTAAAGGGTATTTCAAAAGTGACGCTTAGGTGTTAGTAGTGAATAATTTCTAGACGGTACCTTCTTTTACGGTATCTTTGGCATTTGCCAAGTATACAATTGTACAATTTTACACGATAGAACAACGCGTTAAAATTGTTGAAACTTATTATGATAATGGTCGATCTTTAAGAACAACATATCGCAAAATTCGTGATTGTTTTGTTGGAAATAATGATTCGAATGAGTCGACTATTCAAGGGTTGGTGAGCAAATTTGAAGAAACTGGTTCCGTCGAAGATATAAAAAAGACCGACAGACCAAACACTGAAAGTTTTGTTGAAGATATAAGAAGGACTGGGTGACCGAACACTGAAAGTTCTGTTATTGCTGCTGTGGCACAAAGTGTTGCTGAACCACCTTCAACATCCATATATCGGCGTTCTCAACAATTAGGCATTCATGAGCCGAATGTTTGACGGATTTACCCCGTAGACGTGCTCATGGTGAACATTTAAATAATACAATTTTTCACATATAATTGTTAAGCGCTGTATGTTGAATAAAAATACGGAAACCTGAAAGATTCTAAATTTTTATGTATTTTATTTTAAAGCAACATCTAGGTGCGTCTTTTGAATACCATTTATATAACTTAAAAAAAGCTTAAATACGTGAATCACGAAAACTTGGTTTTTTGCTATTCGCATGAGTATAGTACTGGTTCTGAACTCTTAGGTACAACCTTAGCAATCACTTAAGCTAATCTGAAGCACTTCCATCGCACTCAACTGACATTTCGAGTAATTCTACGCTATTAGTGCAAAGTAAGCATCTAAGCTATTACAACGTGCTTTAACTATGTGCCTTAAAAATATTTAGATCAGTTAGTGCATCGGAATCACTTACAATCACTTGCACTTGTAAATTAATACACACACATAATATATTAAATACACACACTCATCCGCGCCAACTTACAAAGGCATCGCTTTGCTGAAATCACAAATACGATCAGTCGTTCAGTTCGTACGACGATGCCTTAGGCCAAAGTCACATAGGTAACTCTCGATCACATATTTACTATTGATTACGAGTACTGGTTGTTGTTGTCATTGCAGCCGCTATTTAATGTCGCTACTCTTATGTCTACATAAATAAGTGTCTCAATTGCGGCGTAATTAGCTGTTGCTGTGCATCCGACATGATTCGCTAATGCTCTTATTATATTACTGCTATGTTTGTTGTTGTTATTACATACATATATGCGAAAATACGTGATTATTGATGATAGACGGCTTTCAATCGCATATGTATTATACACATCTCCATAGGTGTGTGCGTGTATGTGTGTGTAATTGTGGTGATGTTGCATTTATTATTTCAATACATAAATAATTATTCGTAATAGCCGAGCTGAGCTGCGCCAGTTCGAGATGTTTGTATTATGTAAAGATATTCATGATTTGCTCGTTACATTTGTGTGTGTGTCTAAGTAAAAATGATTGTGTTAATTGGAGCAAATTGAAGTGAATAATACACCTGCTGTTTTAGTTTGAAAACGCGTTACAGGGTAGGAATTATTATGAAATGAATAAAAAGTTGAAAAAATTAAATTTAAAGTCCAGAATAAAACGAATTAAGTTCCAGGACATTTTTTTGACGAGTTGGAGTAGCTCTCATGCATTCTCTGTCGCCGCTTTGAATAGGAGAGCATAAATGGAATTTGGACTCCGACCAAAAAACGTGGTATTGCCAGCTTTCGAGTTATTCTTCTTCTTCTTCTTAATTGGCGCTATAACCGCTTACGCAATTTTGGCCGAGTTTAACAAAGCGCGCCAGTCGTTTCTTTCTCGTGCTAACCGGCGCCAGTTGGACACACCAAGTGAAGCCAAGTCCTTCTCCACCTGATCTTTCCAACGCAGAGGAGGCCGCCCTCTTCCTCTGCTACCACCAGCTGGTACCGCATCGAATACTTTCAAAGCCGGAGCGTTTGTATCCATTCGGACGACATGACCCAGCCAACGTAGCCGCTAGATCTTTATTCGCTGCGCTATGTCTATGTCGTCATAAAGCTCATACAGCTCATCGTTCCATCGTCTGCGATATTCGCCGTTGCCAACGTGCAAAGGTCCAAAAATCTTACGCAGAATCTTTCTCTCGAACACTCCAAGCGTCGCTTCATCGGATGTTGTCATCGTCCAAGCTTCTGCGCCATACGTTAGGACGGGCATGATGAGAGTCTTGTAGAGTGTTAGTTTTGTTCGTCGAGAGAGGACTTTACTACTCAATTGCCTACTTAGTCCAAAGTAGCACTTGTTGGCAAGAGAGATTCTACGTTGGATTTCAAGGCTGACATTGTTATCGGTGTTAATGCTGGTTCCTAAATAGACGAAGTCTTTTACAACCTCGAAATTATAACTGTCTACAGTGACGTGGGTGCCGATACGCTAGTGCGCCGACTGTTTGTTTGAAGACAGGAGGTACTTCGTTTTGTCCTCGTTCACCACCAGACCCATTCGCTTTGCCTCTTTATCCAGTTTGGAGAAGGCAGAACTAACAGCGCGGTTGTTAAGGCCGATGATGTCAATATCATCGGCATACGCCAGCAATTGTACGCTCTTATAAAAAATTGTGCCTGAGCGATTAAGTTCTGCGGCTCGTACGATGCTCTCCAATATCAGGTTAAAGAAGTCACACGACAGCGAGTCACCCTGCCTGAAACCTCGTTTGGTATCAAACGGCTCGGAGAGTTCCTTCCCAATTCTGACGGCGCTGCTGGGGTTGAGCAACGCATCTTACATAGCCGTATTAGTTTTGCGGGGATACCAAATTCAGACATCGCGGCATACAGGTAACTCCTTTCCGTACTGTCGAATGCAGCTTTGAAGTCGACGAAAAGATGGAGTGTGTCGATTCTCCTTTCATGGGTCTTTTCCAAGATTTGGCGTATTGAGAATATTTGGTCGATGGTAGACTTTCCAGGTCTGAAGCCACACTGATAAAGTCCAATCAGTTGGTTGACGGTGGGCTTCAGCCTTTCATACAATACGCTCGCTAGAACCTTATAGGCGATAATTAGAAGACTAATCCCGCGGTAATTGGCACAAATTGCAAGATCGCCCTTCTTATGGATTGGGCAGAGCACACTTAAATTCCAATCGGCAGGCATGCTTTCATCCGACCATATTTTGCATAGAAGCTGATGCATACACTTTACCAGCTCCTCGCCGCCATGTTTGAATAGCTCAGCCGGCAGTCCGTCGGCGCCCGCGGCTTTGTTGTGCTTTAGCCGCGTTATCGCTATTCTCACCTCGTCATGATCGGGTAGCGGAACGACAATTCCGTCGTCAACGATTGGGGTATCGGGATCTTCACTTTCTCGGTGACATGCGCAGCTGTCACTGTTTGATAGGTTCGAGAAGTGTTCCCTCCATAATTTAAGATTGCTCTGTAGGCCCTCGGCAGGCAATGGCAAGCCTCCGAATATATTTCTGCCATGAAAGAGCTCCTCATAAAAATATCTGCCGTTCGGAGTCGGCTTGAAACAGTAGGTCCCTCCATTTGTGGAAGAATATCAAGACGTACACCACAAATAGGAGGAGTTCGGCCAAACACCCAAAAAGGGTGTACTCGCCAATTATATATATATATATAAATTGCCAACCAGGCTGCCCTTTCTCTAGTTGGGTTATATCGTCCGAAGGGAGGCCTCTTCTGCGTTGGAAAGATCAGTTGGAGAAGAATTTGGCTTAACTTGGAGTACCCAACTGGCGCCGGTTAGCATGAGAAAGAAATGACTGGCGGGCTTGGTTAAAATCGGCCAAAATCACGTAAGCGGCTTTCGCACCAATCAAGAAGGAGTAAAAATTGTCATCTGCATGGCCTTTGGCGTTGAAGCACTGCCTTTAGCCACAGTGAAGCACTGGTCCATCCAAAAACGGTTGTTGTGCCAGAAGCAAACGCTCCCGTGCATCGATTAATTCCCCTAGATCGTAATGACACATATCGCCAGACTGAGGCTTCCTTGAGCATTACTAGCCCCAGCAGGTATCCAATATTGCATGAATATTTGGTCGTCAAAATGATTTGCTCTCGTTCAATATCGTATAATTTGACAATCGCCCTAAAAAGACTCGTCTCGATTGGTGTAAAGAAATGTTGATGGCATTCAGCCGTTGTGGTTCAAAGCACCTCCATGGAATCATAATAGGTGACGAGTCTTAGATCTATGTGTGCGAGCTGGGAAAAAACTACTTGTACAATTGACAGTATGGGTGCTCTAAGATGAGCTTAATCCAATACAAGTTGTTCGTGGAAAACCACCTCAAAGCAAATTGTGGACTGTTTTTTTCTAAAACGTTTGTCATGATGTAACTGTATCACTAGATGAAATCAAAAGAGCCAATTTGTATGTGGTGAACAAGCATTTGTTTGCCAGAAGCTTTCGGAGATTTAAGGAAAATCAACCGTCGAAGACGAATCACTCTTCACCAAGCCAATGCGAGCTCCCACGTATCGGCTCACACAAGAGATTGTTTAAGCACTCAAAAGATCGAAGTAATGGGTAATCAGCCTTAAAGGCCTAATTTGACACCTAATGATTTCTTTTTGTTCCCAAACATCAAAAATAAAATGCGAGGTTAACGTTTTTCAACGCCTGAAGGCATTAAATAGTTCGTTTTGGGGGTATTCACTTCTGAGTGGGAAAATTATTATAAAAATTGATTCAAGCGAATGCGGAAGTCTATCGGCTTCCAAGGATAATATTTAAAACCAAAATATAGCTTTTTTCATATATTTATATTATTGGGCGCAAAATGTCAACCCTGGTATTAAATACACACATTTGTTGATGTTTTTTAGCCAAATTTTAAATTTTTAAAATTTTTTGGTAATGAAAATTTTTTAAACTGCATACATTGTGTTACATTTTTTTTAAGTGCCTTTGGCAATATCGAATTCTATTCTAATTTTTAAATTTTGAAAAAGTGTTACCCCAAGTTTTAACTATTTGGACAATTTTGAAAATGTTTTTGTATTTCAAAGTGTTTCATAAAATAATATTGTTGGTCAAAGTTTTACTAAAATTCAAACTCTACTTAGATTTAGCTTATTTTTGACTTAGTTTTACTTATTTCGAGTACTTGTCTATTCATAAGAAAATCAAGCAATCGAGCAACAAAAAACAACTATCAAAAATCAAAACAAAGTTTGAGACACTTTAACCCTGAAACGTCATGCTTCTACGAATGATTCTGATTTCAGGACTTCTGAAGTTTTCATCACTTGTTTTGCTGTAATTTTTTAAGTTAGAAAAGCGATGAAGTGATAAAAAAAATTAAATTCGTTGTGGATTTAGGATGATTGGATGATATACAGTGAAGCTAAGAGGAGTTATCTAGCAGCCAGAAGTCAACGTGCAAAAGTTAGTTCCGTCATCTACCCAAACTACCATCTTAACCCCTTGGATTTCAAGAATGGTTCAGGTCTTAACCGTGACGAGTCTTGTGTGTTAGCTACAAATTTAGGCGCCTTCAATTCGCCACTTCTCTGTTCGTTATTTCTGAACTCTGCTCACTTAACGAAAAATTTGCATGGGAAAGCAATAACGAAGATATCGAGTAAGATCCGTCTTTAGCGTGTGTGGTTATACCTCAAAAAACTGGTATAACTCACTATACTTTCCATCCTAGCAACTCTCTTTTCAGAGAGTTTCATTAAATCGCGTTTATACAAGGAGACTTTAGTTGCTTCAAATTTGCGAATTCTCTTTTGACATTGACAGGCAGCTCCGTTGCTTGCAATTTTTTAGTGTTTAGCCTGCAGTCAACAATAATATTGAGAAGAACGAGAAAACAAACGAGCAACGAAAGTTTCCCTGTATGAACGGCATCTTAATAATATTCATTATATGCTTCCAGACAAATTTAATTTTTACCAGCTCTTTCCCAGCCCTACCAACATAAGGGGTGAGCATTTTAGAGGTATCGCAGTTTAAATTGAAATAAAATAAAAGTAAACTAAAATTCATGAGGCAATCTTTATTATTTTTTATAGAACCATTCATATATATTTTTTAAAGATAATCCCTTTCAAATGTTGGCCGCAACTGCGCCGTCATTCGGCTATCCGTAAACACCAATTTTGAAGGATTCGCTGGAGGACTTCGGTCGGTATCTCGTGAAGCTGGTTTATACTCAAGGCATTCAGACCTTATAAGTAAATACCCCCCACAAATAAAAATTCAAAGGTGTAATATCAAACGATCTTAGTGGCCAATTCACTGCTCCGAGACGAGTAATAAATTGGTCACCGAAACGACGGCGCAGTAAATGAACCCAATGTTGTGGAGTACACAAGCTTCAATTTCCGGCATCAAGAAGTCGTTTATCAAAGCGTGATAGCGTTCGTCATTCACTGTTACATTGGCTCCAGTCTCGTCTTTGAAAAAATATGGGCCGATGGGTCCATAGGCCGCATAAAACGGTTGTTTTCAGTGGATGTAATGGCTGTTGTTGTAGGTCCCTCCATTTGTAAACTGTAGGTCCCTCCATTTGTGAAACTGTAGGTTCCCCCATTTGTGGAACAACATGAAGACGCACACCACAAATAGGAGGAGGAGCTCGGCCAAACACCCAACTAGGGTGTAAGCGCCAATTACATACATACAATGGCTGTTGTTGAATGACTTCGGGTTACTCTTCAGCCCAAATATGGCAAGTTTGCTTATTGACGTAGCCATTAAGCCAAAACTAGTCCTCATAGGTGAACTCCATAAGTTGGCCTGAGCGCGCGATGAACAATTTTCACAGAGCGTCGATAGCAAAATTTGTAAATGTTGTTGAGTTGTAAGTCCTTCCATGATGAAATGTCAATGAATACTGAACAAAATTATATATTTAGTTTAACAGTAATCCCGCGTGATCTGTCAAAGAAACCCTATTGGGAAAAGTAACTCCAATCAGATCACCCTTTATGTTTATTTATACCAGTTGGTTTATTACACGCCTCTTGCTAACGCCTGACCTCAATGAGGCCTTACGTTAATTCTACATTTATTCCTTTTCTTTACGTTGCTGACAGGCACCTTAAATTCGTTACGAAAGTTACAAATCTTGGCTTTGCTATGAACTCCAGCCTTACTTGTGTCGACCGTCCAAATGTCCTCATATTCAAAGTGTATAATACTTTAAGAAATATGAGAATGCCTGCAACGTTTAAGTAATTGGTATCAGACGGACCCTTGACATACAATTTATGTTGCCAATACTCCGACATCCCTAACTACTCTACAGTCGATTGCGTTCTCAATCTTCTCATACAATTTATGGAGTATTTAGTCATATTATTTCGGCCACCGTAGCCGAATGAGTTGGTGCGCAACTACTCTTCGGAACTGCAGAGATTCAAAACTGCGGCACAAAACATCAAATGGTACAAAAATATTTTCTCAAAAAACGGGCGCTTCTCGGCAGACAACCACCATTGAAAAGGCTCATTACCCATATCAACCATCAGAGGCAATGGGAAACTGCAGTTCCCTCCATATATAAATATAAGTATATATTTAATCATATTACTCGCTATGTATGTGGGCTAATGAAATATGAGCAAATAGAAAAATATGAGCTGGAGATCGTGATTACTGGGATGTGAATTATCTGTATACACGAAAGTAACGAAATCAATTTTTCTATATTATTACGACTTATGCTGGATAAGACACTCAAGAGGGAAATTATCTTTCAAAAATTGGCTCGACAAATTGATCAGTGAACTGTGGTCAATGCTGCCAGTATCTAGAACTTGATTTCAGCTTCAATTTGCGGCAACTTAAATAAGAGTAACTTGAAGAATATTCTATATTCATATTTTCGTTAACTCATTGCACCCTGAGTATTGCTATCTACGTACCATATATCCTAGTCTAGTAAGCAAACACATTGTGCTGTTATTCTTTCCATGTTTTTGCGCGTATTTCTATATATCTTGTTATTTTTATTCCATTTAAAATATTTGTTGTACTATAAAAGTGCAGTTCATGGTCTTGCCATATACTTGTCTCATATCCATATGAACATATCCGTCTCCATTTTCCTTTGAAACCATATTTTTGAACTCACATGATATATATAGTATACAAATATTGCATTACCCTGTATTTTGCTCCGATCACATCATTCGTAGACTTTGATTGCGTTATTGAACTTGTCAGTACGTTGCCATCCACAAAAGCTGTTTTGTGTTGAATCAATTACGATGCTTTACATCTTTACTGTCTCACTGCTTTTCTGCTTCATATTCACACATACATACAAATACATACATATGTGTGTATTGTACAAATCCCACTCTTAGTTATGAATCTAGCTCAATTTGAAGCCTTGCTACTTTGGTATCGATGTCAAATGCAATCTGTTTCACAAATTACCAATGAACATCTGTCATTTTACCGTTTGAACTTTTGAATGATGAGCATACAATTTTTTTTGTGCAAAACACTGTAAGTGTTTGTTGTATTTATACAGTTATTTGTTATTCGCGGGCATGCAGACTGAGTTTCTCTACGTTTCACGCTTTTGTTGTGGTTGTTATAGTGATTTGTGGCTGCACTGGCACAAATTAGTGTAATTTTTTTCACGATATCTACAAATCACGCGCACCTAAGTGATTAATCTTGCACAAAAATGGATGTATCTTATTATAAAGTTTGTGAAAAATCACCTTCGCCTTAGATGATCTGGGTAATTGTGACAAGTTACGTGAAGTTGTTACTCAAATTTACTAAAATTTGAAAACCGCAATAAAATTTAAGTAAATTGGCTCGGCTTGTATAGATGCAAGGGCATCATTAGCAGAAGATGGGTCCTCGCGCTTAGAGTAGAACTACAAGTTGGACTTAAACTGCGAACACTTTTTCATCCCTAAAAATGTGAGTTCGTCTTATTGGTTTCCTGCTTAATGCACACTCACCCTCACTGAGTTCGAGCTAGATATTTTCTATCCCTTCTATTCCTTTAAGGGAAAAATGGACTCGGTGTGGTATTTTGAGACAGGGCCATGTGAACCATTTCACAGATAACCCGAAGTTAGATGGAAGGGATGGTGGAGGAGTGTTTTGCAAGGGGTTATTATCAAACTCAAATTCAGTCTACCGAGCCCTTGCAGTGCATTCTAGGTGGAGGTAGCCGCAATCAAAGAAGCAGTTGAATGATTGCTTACTTGTGTAAATACGTCAGAGGAGTAAACATTTACTCCGACAGCCAAGTGATAATTAGGTCCCTGAGTTCGTTGTTTGTGCATTTGAATTTAGTCGAGGGTATGTCGGACTACTCTTTTGACCACATCTACATATTTTTTGGGTTCTGGTTATAGAGTCACCGCGGAAAGCTGTTGTCAATGAGCTGGCTAGATCGGGACCCTTTGTGGTTATGCGTCTGCGAAATAAGCATACTGTGGTTCTCTGAGTTTGTGATCTGCTCCTGGAAAGGCGGGTCTTGCATCAACTTAGTGAGTAAGTGCGTGCAGACCCTTCTAGCCACGGGTAGATTAAAGGCGCTTGAGGGAATTTCTAAGGCTAAAAAATAGAGCTTTCGAATTTTGTTGATGCCCTTTCCGGATCTTGTTCGATAGGCATCCATGAAGTTAGACTGGTTATTGCTTCTAGTTTTTTCCGGGAACAACTGTGTATAGGATTCAGTCATCTTGGCTCTCGCTTTTCTGCTATACCTACTTATAAAGCAGGTTTATACATCACAAACCTGATGACTTTCATCAGAAGTATGAAGCAGTTAACACGATGATAAGTATTCATTGGTTTGTCTTCTCCATAGCCCATGATTTCCTTCCTGCCTTTCTCCCTTTTGCGATCACAAGGAGAGAAATTTGTTGTT
>JAYXIM010051950.1:0-14761 GCA_037575425.1 Anastrepha fraterculus | reverse complement strand
GTATGTACTCGTATACACAGCAGCGATAGCGAATGCTAGAATACGGCGCATGAAAGACGCATAGGATAGATTGAAGTTATCTTTTTCATTTCAGTGCAGAGCCTTTCAGTAATACTTCTGAATTAAAGCCAAAATAGTTCATTGGTAAGCTTGAAGGCCCTATTAGATACGAGTATTTTATTTTAATTGACTAAAACCTCTAGTTTGAGCTGATAGTAGTTGCCGAAAAATATATTTAAGTAAAAACGAGTTCTTTCCCAGGCTCGAAATTTAATTAGCTTCGTTGTTTATAAAACACTCTCAAATTAGTAAATGTACAGTACAAAGTGACAAATGCACTAAGAAAATGCATAACCAAAAAGACAACCAAACGGCATCAATTCGGGTGCATATAAAAATGAAGAAAAAAATTTAACAGAAAAATCCAATAATTATGCAGCTAAAGCAAAAGTTATGAGCATCATTGACCTTAAGCTTAAAACAACTTAGCTGACATAAAAACAATGAATTGTAAAAGGAGAAAAAACGAGTTTAGCACTAACACACGCATGTATGTGCACATCAACATCGACTACTCTTCAATTTGATAAGTAATCTATACGTCAACTAATCATAATAATAAGTACTCATAAATATATTAACACCATTCGAATCTGAAGACAACGCCAGAAGCCCCAAAGCATGCGAACACAAAAAGCGTAGCTAAAACGCAAATGGCTAGACTGCGTAACTCTCAAAAATATGTTTGAAATCTATGTAGTAAGTATGAATGCCTGCTCATTTGTACATGAAAAATATGTACATTTGCGTTTTTAGGTATTTTTTACTTGTCACAAAAAAAGCTGGACAATTTGTTGTATTTTAACCTACTCAAAAAATCAATCACAATTTTCCGTACTTATCTACATATGTAAACTATGTATATACATACATTAGAATGCATCACTATACATACAAAGCAATCGGTACTGTTTTCCATCGAAGTTACAAACTTTATTATATTTTATAACTTCGTCAAAATAGTTCGCAAAAATATTAAGATTTACGTGAGCTATAGCCGAATGGGTTGGTGCGTGACTACCATTCAGAATTCTCAGAGAGAACGTACGTTCGAATCTCGGTGAAACACCAAAATTAAAAAAAAAACATTTTTCTAATAGCGGTCGCCCCTCGGCAGGCAATGGCCGAGTGTATTTCTGCCATGAAAAAGTTCCTCATAAAAATATCTGCCGTTCGGTAAGTGTTTTTCTAAATAAAATAATTTTTTTCAAAAAACTACCTTACATGTTAAAAGAGTTTAAGCTTAAGAAAACAAATTGTGAAGGAAATGGGTTTATTTACCAACAAGCTAAAAGAATGTGAACATACCTTTTAAATGGTACCATACAAATCTAAATCGTTAAGAGTTGGCTAAGTCATTCAAGTTTTCCTCAAACCTATCTGTCAAAAAAAATCTCAAAAATAGATGCTATTTGATTCTCTTGATAGAATATAAATACTTCATAAAATTTAAACATTTTTATGTAAAGCTCTTAGCTTGAACTCTTTCATTGTCTGATGTTATTGGGAGGTTGAATTAGTTTTAAATATGACACACAGATGGCGCTATTTATCACTTTATCGCGTTGGCAATACTGAATATATATTCATGACAAAGCCTCATCCCTAGGCTTTGTTTATCAGTATCTGTCATTTCGCTGAAGTATAAACAACGCAGTGTTTTCGTGCTCCGAGTATGTCAACTTTCGTGCCGTCGAAACGTAATTTGCGGGAAGCTTTGCTTTTCTGCTTCAATTTGAAAAAAAATACAGCCCAAGCCCGTGAATTGCTGCAGGAGGCCTACCCAGACCATACTCCGTCGATTTCAACATGTGAGTACTGGTTTCGACGATTCAAAAGTGGTGATTTTCACACCGAAGACAAGGAGCGTCTTGGCCAGCCCAAAAAGTTCGAGGACGCGGAATTGGGGGAATTGGTAAACGAGGACTCGTGCCAAACCCAAGAAGAGCTTGCTGAATCATTGGGCGTTGATAAATCAACCGTTTGCAAGCGTCTAAAAGCGATGGGAATGATCCAAAAGCAAGGACATTGGGTCCCGTACGAGTTGAAGCTGCGCGACGTCAAACGGCGATTTTTTACGTGCGAATTGCTGATCGAGCGACAAAATCGGAAGGGTTTTTTGCATCGGGTGGTGACTGGCGACGAAAAATGGATCCACTACGATAACCCAAAACGCAAAAAATCATGGGGTTTGCCCGGCCACGCATCAACGTCGACGGCCAAGCAGAATATTCACGGCAAGAAAATCATGCTCTGCATTTGGTGGGATCAGGTGGGCGTCGTATATTTTGAGCTGCTCCAACCGGGCGTAACAATCACGGGGGATCGTTACCGACTGCAATTGATGCGTTTAAGCCGGGCATTGAAAGAAAAACGGCCGGAAACGGTAAAAAGGCACGACAAGGTTATTTTGCAACATGACAACGCTCGGCCGCATGTTGCTCAACCTGTCAAAAAATACCTTGGAACGCTTGGCTGGGAAGTGTTACCCCCCCCCCCCGCCGTATAGTCCAGACATAGCTCCCTCCGATTATCATGGTCGAAAGTTATAGCTAGCGATGGCCAATACTTCAAATAAAATATTTTGTACCGTTTTTTCACAATAAAGCCCCAAATCTTCGAAAAAAAACTTTAAAACTAATTCAACCTCCCAATATCTTATGAAAAAAAAATTTAAAAACAAATTTTATTTATTAAAACATGATTTTTGGAGTTACTTGAAAATTCGTCTAGCTCACGCATATTTTAATATTTTTCCGAAATACCAAGTTTATCAAAAAGTTTCCGGAAAATATTCAGAGAATTTTAAATATAATTTTAATCTTCGAAAGTGATATTATCGCCTCCCCATCAACTGCAACGCACTAATGCCAGTTTTTAATCCAACTCTCGAATAATTTCTGGAACTCTGCTTCCTTTCAGCTTCAATGGCTGTTGGATGGTACTCGTTTTGTTCTTGGTCAAAAATTCACGGATAATGATGGCATGGTGGGACGGTGGGTTATTGGAAAGAGCTTAACTTTTTTTGGTGGGGCATCTTAATATAAATATAGGTATATATATGTATATACATATATGAAGTGACCTGATAGCAATGTTATGTTTCCACAACAATCAAAGTTGCCAATGACAGTCAGCCGTGAAAATATTTAGAAGAGCTTGCCATTTCCGAAAAAGCTACAAAGTGAAAACAACATAGGCACCATAGCGGCCAGTATCGAGGAAGACCAAGAAATGTCAATACAGCGCCGATCCGCTGAATTAGGCATCGACAAAAAGTGAATTCATATGTTGATCCATGAACCGTAGACAAACGTTTACAGGTAATGGCATGAATTCGCTAGTTGGGCGCGGAAAATGTTGGATGGATATCCCATTTTTAGCCAAAAAATCATATTTTTAGACGATGCCCATTTTTCGGTCAGCAGCTATGTCAACAACCAAAATTATCGTTGTTGAACCGAACACAATTCACTAGCATTCGACTTTATATGAATGGAACACCAAACCTTATTTGCTTCGAAATGATAAAGGAGACACCCATACCACTAAGAGGTCTCGGTGAGCAACGACGTTAACCAGATTAATATATAGTCAGAACTCGGCAACATCGAGTTGTAGTTCCAAATATATTGCGCGACATGCCACAAAAATTACCCGTTGTGCGATGTTGAGAAGAAAAATTCGACGACTAGGTTATCTTACGGCAAGCGTTCCTTATGGCCGCCGCCATTATGCGACTTGACGCTCTCTAATTATTTTCTCTGTTGGACTACATCAAGCTCTTAGTCTGGGCAAACAAACCAACCACATTTGAGATAGTATTTCTGGAACAATGCCGCATATAGCCGAGGTGGCTATTTGAATTATATACTGTTCTATATGCAATGGCATGAAGATAGCTTTAAAATAAAGATAGGATCAATTTGATTTCCTGCCGTTGTATTTTTTGTGTTTCTATTTTTGCTATCTAATTATCCTGAAGTTACTGTATATGAACGAAAGAGCTTTTCTACAATTTCAAATTCTTTATTTATTCTATCAATCACTTTCGTCCCATTCAAATCGTTTTTCTCAAATGGGATGCTCTCGCTGAGTTTATCACCCTTCTACGGGAACAAATATTTAAGATTACCCTGACCCACTCGTTTTTTGTGAAGAAATCATCTTAAAGTTACCATCATCAGCCGTACAGTTTTCTTTAACCTACACATATAAGTTTTATAGCGGAATTTTTACATCAAATTAATCAAATAAATATTTATCTCCCTAAGGGGTATCTTCCATATCGTCAGACTCCGAGTCCGAGCTTCAAGCTCCGATCCGACGAGTCAGTTTTACGTCGTATTGGTAGCCTTCGTTAGAGAAGAGTACCGATAGAGCAGAAAACGTCGACTATAATAATAATAAGAATATTTGGCATTTACATCATTTGTTGGGTGTTTGGCCGCGCTCCTCCTTCTATTTTTAGTTTGCGTCTTGATGTTTTTTTTCATAAATGGAGGCCCCTACAGTTTTATAGTGCCTCCGAACGGCAGAAGGTTTTTGATAAGAAGTTTTCCATGGTAGAAATACACTCGGAGGTTTGCCAATACCTGCCGAAGGGCCACCCTTATTAGAAAATACTTTTACTATCATTTGATGTTTCTTTCTCAGGTTTCGAATATATTCCCATGCATTTCAAATGATTGTAAAAAAACCCACTAAATCACTAATATTGAGTTTAGGACTATGCTCATGAAGGAGCAATCAGGTCTAAGAGTTAAGTCTTCATGTGAAACTGCGCTAAACTTTGTATTGTAACAGTAGAAGTAAGACTTTGGTTCCAAAACTCGTATCTTAGCAATTTTGATTAACCTCAAAGGAGAATTTGATTTAAGAGCCTTCGTCCCAAAAAAGACGATTGATGACAAATGTTGGAAAAACTGGAATATAATGGTGTGAAGAACACCGCAGTTCTGTCTCAGATCGGAAGCAAAAAACTGTAATGGTGATATACATAAGGGACTGAAACATTGTAGGGAAAAACTGTGTGCTGACTATATTCTTGTAACATTTAGCGATAGAAAGTGACCTAGTGCGATATGAAATATGAAAAAATATCTTAATTGCTTATATAAATGGTTATGCGGAAATAAACTAAAGTTATTATTTTTTAAATACAATTCTATCCAGAGCAATTAACATTACAGCCGTGAGCTACAGCTTACAAATCAAAGATGAAATAGTCGGGGAAGTAAAAGTCATTGAGTAACGAGATATATACTTATAAATCCATCGATAACAAATTGAAATCTGCGGACCACATTGAATACACAGTTAATAAAATTGGTCTTATGAAAAGATCGTACAAGTAAAAAAAGTAGATATGAAACCCTGGTTTACAGATCTATAGCCGATAAAATTTCCATCGATCCTTTTCATACCCAGCGATACACATATTGATATCTACAAAAAATGCAAATCCGAGCCTTGCGTTTTATTTCGAATAAGCTTTCTGAATAAGCTTTGGATGTATCATATTCATAAAGAAAAAATCCTAAATTTCAAGCGGTTGTTTGGGAAAGGGGTAAACATTTTGTATATTTCTGCACTTTACCTCTTTTAGAAAATCTAAGGGAAAAACACTTTCCCTCAGGCATTGTCAAACTTTCGTCTTGCTCTTATTAACTCCCCTGTATAGTTCCACCGACGCGAATGGTGCATGGCGAATTTTTTTTTCGGTACGATTTAATATTCAAAAGGTCTTAACACCGCAACAAATAATTACATAAATCCATAACCCCTAACTTTGTGGCATCCGATATTATAAACAATCGACAATGTATCCCAAGTAATTTGATTAATTTATAATTATCACAACCATAACCGTCTCAAATTATTCTCTTTATATGTATGTAAGTATTTGTTTTTCAAAAGCTAGTTGTTCTGGTACAAATTGTTGCGAAAAGCACCCCACCGCTTCGAATCGGTGCAACACTTGCAACACCATACTCAAACAAACTATATCCTCAAGCAAAGCACACAAAGCAATTTGAAAGCGTCCAAGAAAACAATCACTTAAAATAATACGAAAAATGGTTTCACAACCAATGAATAATCAACAATCTAGCATCAGTAGTGGTCAGAGAGCAGTTGTGGTGGTGTTCAGCAATCATTATTACTGCTGCATTAATTCTGCTAATAAATTCATAAATCGACAGCAGATTGGGGCGATTCGATACAGCACATACAATACACACATTCACACACCTACGGGGAGAAAAAGTGAATGACAAGGAAGTACGCTCAAAAGGCTAATATGCCAGCGAACTATTTGATTTGGTCATATCATATGTTTGTATGTGTGTGTGCATGAGTACGAAATGACCTCAATAAGCTCACAATTAATGCAATGTAATAATTTTTCAAACGCTACTAACTTCAAAGACATATCAATGACTTCTATTTTGACTGTACACAGTCACTGCAGGCCTAACGATATTTTTACCTGCTCTTTTGAACTTTCATTTTAGCCCTTTTGTGTAACTAACCATTCTTTTCAACTTTATTGCAGTGGCTTGCATTGGCTGATAGACGCGAGCGCGTGCGCGTGCGCATGCTCAAACTGAAGGGTTTCTATTAAATTTAACAAATATTTGGCCTTTGACCAAAATTGGTGCTACTCAGGTAGTAGGTGTATTTTACTTAAGTATATTAGGTTACGAGAAACTACATTCTGAGTTTGGAATATGTAGAAAGAATACATAAAATGAAATAAGCTAAAAAGCTAAAGTTATTTTTCCTATTGCGAATAAATTTGTCCTACGTTAGATTAAGCTAGCTTGACTAATCTACAATGGACTCATATATACTAGAAAAATACCTGGTATTTCCAAGAGAGTAGGCTTCAGATATTCCTCATCAGGCAGTACTTCGCAAGATTTCGTGGATTACTGATCTTCTAATCCGTAAGATCCCTTAATGAGGAGACGAACGCAGAATCTAGACAGCGTGGTTGCGATCTACAAAGTAATGGGCAGTATACCCTGAACACTACCTTTGTTACAAGCTAAGCATCGTTTACTCTGCACCTACTCTATGCTTGGCACTTGAGGTGGTGAACAAATAAGACAATATGCACCGCGGCATCCAAGTACTATTCCACATTCTACCCTTGTGAGTATTAGTAGACATTGAATTAGTAGTGATTGAATCAGATGAATCGACTGCCCTGCATTTCACCCAATAATTTATTTCAGCATCATTGTCATATCTGTTTTCCGATAGCTAAGAGTGAGGTGAATGTGTGATATGTTAACCGTTGAGAAGCCAGCACAAAAGCTCGCTCATTTCCTTCTGTTCTTCTCTGTGTCATCACCCAGTAAATAGTGCTAATGCCAAGCTCATTTATCTTGATTTTGCACTAGCGCATACCTGTATGAACATAATTAGTAGTCGCATGCATTACTGTCTCCCTTAGAAACCTGGCTGTCAGTGAAGATATTAATATAAAAGTTGAAAATAGCTACCAACCAGCTCAGCTGCAACAGTTACAACTTAAATTTCGGGTTGGAAAATGCTTTTATAACCTGGTTGCTTGTGTGCTTACTGAAGATCAAAATTCTAAATAAAAACATCAGTAAAGAAACTGTACGCTTGGCGTTAGAACCATCATCATCCACCCATTTGATTATATTGTTACATGTGAATCTTTCCTGAATTTAGCCTGAGCGAATTCGAAATAGAGCTGCCGCTCAATCCTCGTATGATATTCTCACTTAACAACTAGTGTATGAGATAATGCATAGCGCTGCCCTAC
Source organism: Anastrepha fraterculus (assembly GCA_037575425.1). Classification (NCBI taxonomy): domain Eukaryota; kingdom Metazoa; phylum Arthropoda; class Insecta; order Diptera; family Tephritidae; genus Anastrepha; species Anastrepha fraterculus. The sequence goes on along the minus strand of JAYXIM010051950.1, from coordinate 6,900 downwards.
CTCTTTCTCGTTTTCTACAGACGTAAAGCATATTAAGGTACCATAAGGAGTATATGCCTTATAGCGGATCTACACCACCAAAGTTAACTTTCCTTACCGAGCGTTTCGCCGGAAACATTGGAAGCTTTCCTTACCCTTTTTCTCTATATACAATCTGCATGACAGCTTACTATCATGAAATATAACTTAATTATAATAACATAACTTAAAATTTGTTGCATTTTGATATTTCACTTCCATGCAACGTACTAACGTTTAGAATTACTTTAGTTTCAACCTTAAACAGCAATTCTTACACTGTTTGATAGTATTATCCTTGTAAGATGCCCTGCATGCTGTTATAAAGTACTCTCTAGAGGGAGCAGAGACTATTAATACAACCAGCTCCTGTGAAAATTTAGACTGAGTCGTATATGTTTAATGCTAAGGGTAGACTCCTTGAAAACGAACCACTTCACATGTTCATTATTTCTGTTTCTTGATTTTTTCTTCCGCAATAACACCAAGTAAAGGCAAGGTCTTCGTAACTAGATTGGTCCTTCTTCTTCCTCTGTTCCCAACAACATCCACCACATCGAATACTTATAACTACTATAGATAAATAAATAGACAGATAGATATATATTCTGCTCCGTAGTCAATATTTAATACAACCCAAGTTCTCTTAGGACATCTAAAAAGGTACTGGGTTGTAGTGAATGTTCCCTTACACTTCCATACTAAATCGATATGTATTCCTCTTCTATGGTGTCGCTTTCAGGGAACAGGTGTGTTGGTGTCTCAGGGGATAAGTTTCAGAACCCAGATGACTTCGCAGTATGTAGGGAGCATTATCAGCTTCCTCTTTTGGGCCCTGGCAGTTAGCGCGCCTATTCGATGCTTATTACCCGAAAATATGCGAGCATTCTGGAGTAATTCGAGCTATACTTTTAATTATTTGAATTTTTTTGTTAATGTTTTTATTGTTGGATGTTACATCGTTGGAAAACTAAAGAAATGCTGACAAATAAAGTTTACAACTATTGTTTAGCTATTCAGATTGTTCTAAAGCTCGCAAATTTCGAACAAACGTTTGTGCAGTTCATAAATGAACGAGTTTTGCGCGAGTATCAAGCGGACGTGACAGAAGTAAATATTTATTTATTCTTAAATTTACCAGATTTAGATCGCAATCATCTAAGATTGATTTTTTAAGAGCTATAGGAAAGTTTTCAAAAAGACACACGTAAAATTCAGAAAAATGCAGGAAATTTTTATTTAAATCGATAGTACAGTCTATATAATTTAATTTTTGTATATTATTTCATGCAAAAGGTTAACCGCGCTTGCGCTTCAAATGGTCCATCCGCTTAGTCCAATTTTGGCATACTCTTTCAAATGTTTCGGCCGGTATCTCACATATAAATGCTTTAATGTTGTCTTCCAATCCGTTAATTGAAGCAGGCTTGTCTGAATAGACATGAGCTTTAACATAGCCCCACAAAAAATAATCTAAAGGCGTTATATCGCACGATCTGGGTGGCCAATTAACAAAATTCACACCTAAATCCTTTCGTAAAATTTTCCACGTTGTTGAGTAACAGAGGCCCAATTGCTGCGAACGGCGACGAATTGATAATTGATGGTCATCATTAACACTGGCCGATACAGCTGCGATATTTTCTTCAGTTCGCACTCTACGTAAGCGTGTTGGTGGTTTGATGTCCAATAATGTAAATTTGGTTCTAAATTTAGTCACAAAAGCTCGGAAAGCCGCTTCAGTGGGTCGATTAAACTGACCATAAAATGGAAGAAGCGTGCGATAAACTTTCTTAACAGAACACGCATTTTTATAATAAAATTCAATGATTTGCAAGCGTTATTCGTTTGTAAGACGATTCATGGTTAAATTATAGGCCAAGCTGAAGATGTTTGCCAGTGAAACAAAACACGAAACGTGCGTCAGCTTTTTAAACCAACTTTTTAAAAAGATAATAGCTAAAAAATCACCCGTTATATAATTCAGTTCGTGGCAATTTGGAAGTTGACTTAGAAGACAAAAAATTAAAAGCTAAAACATTTCAAGTTTTATTAAATTATATTTTATGAGAGAATAGGATAATAAATAAATAGATTTATTCTCGTAGTTTTCGTATATTCGTAGTTTTTTATGGAATATGAAGATAAATGCACTATGTTAGAAAAATTTATTCAATTACATCACTCATGATATCAAAGATAAATCAAAGTGAAAGTCCTTCTACTTTGTAACGAATTCAATTTTATTAAAGCTCATCTTGCATCAAATGAATGAATCGGATTCAAAAATTAAGCAATCTGGGAGCGAAACTGCAGATATTTTTTATGAGGGGCTTTTTCATGGCAGAAATTTCACGGAGATACGAACCTACGTTCTCTCCGAATTCCGAATGGTAGTCACGCACTAACCCATTCGGCTAAGGCGGCCGCGAAATGTCTAACTGTATCGAATTGTCTGACTGCATCGACTTATGTATGACTAGTATCGCTAACAGACGTGTAAAATTCTGTGATTACAGCAAGATTAGTGATCATAAAATCCTGCCAGCCATAAAATCACGCTGGTTATGGGATATGTAATGCTTTACGATGAAATACAACTTTTATTTGATAAATTATTCAAACAACTTTGATGGCTTGGAACTAGGCCTGAAATTAGCAACATCACTTTTTTTTACTTGTATGTAGGTGTGATTGATGTGCCTTTCCACGCTTACGTAAAATCCCCAAACTCTAGTAATTTATTAATTAAAAATTAATAAAAAAGGATATACAGGGGATATTTCTTTTAATCCTGTTTTAATTTTTCATCTTACCTGACACTTTTCACCAAATCATATACCAATAGGTAATATTCAGCCGATGACTCAGTATGCTATGCTACTACCAGTATATAAAGGATCTTTCAAAAGACATGCTTAGATGTTGTTTTAAAATAAAACTTATACAAATTATATTCTGTCAGGTTTCACTATTTTTATTCAAAATACGGGCCTTAACCATGTTATGTGAAATATTAAATAATTTAAAGATCTACCGTGGCACGTCTGCAGCTAAAATCCGCCAAACCGTCGATTCATGACTGTCTAATTGTTGAGAACATCGAAATAACGATATTGAGGGCAACAGCAATACTATTCTCAACAGAATGTCCTGTTTTTGGTCTGTCAGTCTTTTTTCTATCCCCGGCATCAAAACCAGTTTCTTGAGACTTTTTCACCAAAATTTGAATTTTTGATTCATTCGGGCGATTATTTCTACCAAAAAAATTACGAATTTCTCGATATGTTGTTCTTAAAGGTCGACCATTTTTTATAATATAATAAGTTTCAATAGGAGTCCCTTTACTTACATTATATATATGTATATTCGTAATTAACGAAGCAGTTTGCATCCATCTCGCTTCGCAACAATCACGTGTTATTGACATCTGATTTAAGTTAATGAATTTTTTGTTTGAATTCCTCTCTTTGCGTTTTATACGTAATGACGCAATTTGTCGTATGAATTCTTGGCATACTTCAATTGAAGTGCAATAATTCAGCGTTAATTATTCAACACTAATCATTCTCATGCTCAGTGATCAGCTATGGATTGTCATTCTGTTTACAACCCTACTTTGCAGCGGCACAGGTCCACTCAAGTGGGGTGGTTGACAGGTTGCCGGTAGTTGTCAGTAGATATGTACAAGTATATCGAGCAGAATTGTGGTGAAGCCAATAGGTTAACAGGTAACAAATCGTAAACCAAATGTGTGAGTTGCTGAAAACTAAACAAAAGTAACAAGTTTACTTGTATGGAAAAATATTTTACCTAACATTTTAATCGCATTTAGAGTTAATAAAAATTAGTATTAAAAAGTACTCGTTGAATTATTACTTAACTGAAGGCTTGTATTTAAATTTCCTTATCAAGCAATGTGCTGTGTTAAGTAAGAGGGTCACTACTTGTTTTGTACGCTAATAACAAAACACTAATTTCTCTTGAAAAAATTGCTTTCCTTATTTCAATATTTATCTTATGTGGGAAAAGTACACTGAATTTTGAAATAAAAAAAGTTTCACCATTTACTGATATATTTATTTTATATGGTAATCATATTGGAGATAGGGTTTACGCTTGACTATTGTCAAACTAAATACATAATTTTTTCAGTATTCATTGACATTTCATCATAGAAAGACTTATACCACAACAAGGTTTAAAAATCCTATAATCGTATTTCGAAAATCGACGCTCTGTGAAAAGTGTTCATCGTGCGCTCAGACCAACAAATAAGCAAAATTGCCGTACTTGGGCTGAACAGCGATCCGAAGCCATTCAAGAACAGTTAATACATCCATTCAACACAACTCTTTGATGCGGCCTATGAGCAGGATCAATCATCGGCCCCTATTTCTTCAAAGACGAGGCTGATGTCAATGTTAAAGTGAATGGCAAATGCAATCCCGCCATAATGAACTACTTTTTGATGACGGAAATTGAACCCCGTAATCTCTACAGCATTTGGTTTCAACAAGACGGCGATATTTGCCATACAGCCCATGAAACAATGGATTTACTGTGTCGTCGTTTTGGTGATTTTCGGCAATTTATCTCTCGTCTCGGACGAGGCCAGTGTATTGGCCACCAAGATTGTATGATATCACACTTTTGTACTTTTATTTTTCGGGGCAGGTAAGGGTAAAATATTTTGTAAATATACCAGCTTTGATTGAGGCACTAGAAGCCAACACTACTAAAATTATTCACGAAATAGCGACCGAGGTCATCCAGCGAGTCATTCAAAATTGGTGTTTACGGATGGAGAATTACGGCGCAGTTGCAAATAACATTTGAAAATGGCTATCTTTAAAAAATACATCTGATGAATGGTTCTACACACAAATGATAAAGATTGCCCAATCGATATGAATTTTCCTTTTTTTATTTCAATTTAAAATCCGATACCTCTAAATTGACCACCTTTTATTACCTACAATATCATCTTTATGATAACCAACATTCATATTTGAGTTAGTCTTCAAACCCAATTTGTATAGGTAATTTTAAAATAGCCTTTAACTCTATTAAACCACTTTACACCACTTTTTCCTTTATCATCTAAATCGGCTCGAATGTTTTCCATGAATACGCAACTTAAGTCGCGGGAACAGCAACATTAAACAATGCGGAGTCATGTCAAGTAACTCAAACTCTATTAACTTGGATAATGATACGTAATAACGTTATTCTTAGTTTAAAAATTGCGTCCAAGAAGTGAAAAGTGAGTTAGAGTTTTGCCGTAGCCAAAAAAGTGCAATTTCTTTCATCACAATTCTGCCCTGTTGAGGCGAATATTCTCCCTCAAATGCTCGAGTACGCTTATAAAATACTCATGATTTACTTCTTGACCATTGCAATGAAAGGGAAATAGTTAACAACACCTTAAGTTAGGAACGGCTTTGTTGTAGCTTTTTGGATTTTGGAGATGCACAATTCTAATGATTATTAATCATCCAATGCAGTTTTTGAATAAATTAATTCTTATTAAAAATATGATTAGAATGATGGTCTGATGATGATCTTTATTTTTACCTTCGTGCCCTCCATGGCTTGCCAGTTTGTGTACCGCAGCTATCAAGTTTACTTTGTCTTTTTCAGAGATTCACGTCTCATCACCGTTAATTTACGCAAGGCAAACGTTTGAAAAACAGTACTATCCTACAAAATATAGGCGAGTAGTCACCGTGTAAGTAACAAGATACATGATGAGTATGGACCCAATTGTACTATAAATAGATTTTTTAAAAACTTAACGTTCCCTGTGACCTGTAAGGTTTAAAGCTCATTTCTGCTGCTCAACTTGAGCTGCTTATCTTTATTACGAGTATTTGTTACTCTTTACTATTTATTCTTTTTTTAGTTATTATTTATTCAAACAACCTTACAGAGAGGTTGTACTAATTAACCCATAAATGGTTTAGCCGCCCTTGACTTGACTATATTCTATATATATAAAAATAGAAACGTTTTATAAAAAGAATTGATTGAATTGAATTGATGATTGACAAGGTAATTTTTTATCAGATTTTCGGCAGAATTAGGAGGGTAGTTCATGTAGCTGGGTCGGTATTACTATTTTCAGTGTACTTTTAGCGCAGTTATCCCACTTTTGCATTTGAAAAACAAAAATTAGAATTTCTTTTCCATTCCAAATAAGTTTAGTTATTTGGTTTTATGAAAAGAATTCAGAAAATATCGAAATTCTTAATGCAGTTATTGCAAATCTAGCAAATGTTCAAAGTATTACGGTTCTTCTTCTTCTTAATTGGCGCGATAACCGCTTACGCGATTTTGGCCGAGATTAACAAAGCGCGCCAGTCGTTTCTTTCTCGTGCTAACCGGCGCCAATTGGACACACCAAGTGAAGCCAAGTCCTTCTCCACCTGATCTTTCCAACGCAGAGGAGGCCTTCCTCTTCCTCTGCTACCACCAGCTGGTACCGCATCGAATACTTTCAAAGCCGGAGCGTTTGTATCCATTCGGACGACATGACCCAGCCAACGAAGCCGCTGGATCTTTATTCGCTGCGCTATGCCTATGTCGTCGTAAAGCTCATACAGCTCATCGTTCCATCGTCTGCGATATTCGCCGTTGCCAACGTGCAAAGGTCCAAAAATCTTACGCAGAATCTTTCTCTCGAACACTCCAAGCGTCGCTTCATCGGATGTTGTCATCGTCCAAGCTTCTGCGCCATACGTTAGGACGGGCATGATGAGAGTCTTGTAGAGTGTTAATTTTGTTCGTCGAGAGAGGACTTTACTGCTCAATTGCCTACTTAGTCCAAAGTAGCACTTGTTGGCAAGAGAGATTCTACGTTGGATTGCAAGGCTGACATTG
>JAYXIM010051949.1:0-20689 GCA_037575425.1 Anastrepha fraterculus | reverse complement strand
GCTAACGGTGGCTTTGATAGCCGCGGAAGGCAGTGGCAGAACGGGCTACGGGCCAAAGGAGTTGGCCTCAGAGCCCATCTTAGCTAAGGAGTCAGAGATCTCGTTTCCCACGATTGGACACGTGTCCCGAGACCCATGTAAGCATCTGGCTGTTATGTCTACCGACATAGTTCAGCCTGGATTTACAGGACTCGACTACCCCTGAAGTGGTTGGAGGGCTGTTTAAGGCCATGAGCGCAGCTTGGCTGTCGCTGCAGACACATATATGTAGATCTGCCTCTCTATCGGTTTTCCACAACAAAGTTCATCGCTTTTTGAACCGCATACACCGCCGCTTGAAACACAGATGCTTGCATTCCAAGAGCAAAGTGCAGTTTTGTTCTGCTGGATTCCACGTAGACCTCAGAGCCAGAGCCATGCTCGGTGCTGGAGCCATCCGTGAAAATGCGAAAACAGTGTTTTTCGGGCTCATTTTCAGAGTTTGACCACAACTGAGCCTCTGGCAGCAATACACTGTATCTCTTTTCAAGTACGACTCTTGATGGCATGGAGTCAAGGGGCATGGAGAGAATCGTTAGATCGAAGTCCATACCTACTCTGTTTTTCAATGCCGGACAGGGGCCGTACCAGTGTCCATTGTGTTTCAGCCTGCACTCCTTAGAAGAAAGCATCAAGTGGTGGCAAAGCAATCAGAGCATCTAATGCCGGGCCTGAAGTACAACAGATGGCCACAGTGTGGCAGTGAGGAAGCCTTCCTTTTTCTCTGCTATTGGTACCGCATCGAATTCTTTCAGAGTCGGAGCGTTTGTACCCATTTGGACAACATGACCCAGCCAGCGAAGCCGCAGGAGCTTTATTCGCTGCACTATGTCAAGCTCACAAGTGCCAAAAATGACTGACGTACGACACCATTTGCAAAATTTATAAATCTTTCGAGAGGGTGATTAATTTTGCGCCACCTCTTGTTAACATTTCCCTTTGGATGAAAATGTGGTTTTACTTTTACTTAGAAAGGCATATCAAATGAGCGATATAACAGCGCCGTGCAACTTCTGACTCTGAGAAATCTGAATCTATAGAAATTGCAAAAGAGCGGACCGACAAGCGCTCTAATGAAGCTGAAAGCGCTGATTCGAGCAATGAAATATTTAATAGCGCCAAACTCATTATTTAGTACATTATTGTTCATATGTAACACAAAAGGCGTATTTCGCAACGAAGTAACAACAGTTCATCGAAAAGGAGCGAATTAGCGGAAGTCAGCCAACCACCATATCTGTGTTTATTAAAGTAATTATTGAGGGCAATGCATACAATTAAAAGCGCTAATCAATTTTCAAATTATATAAAATTAGAGCTGGTCATTAAATAAGCCATGCTCCAGAACCAATCGTCCCTGTGAACAGTCGCGGGTGGTGTCGCTACACGGAACTGATGTGGAAGGTGGCAACCGCCTTTTATTTTTTTATTCTAATTCTTATTCTTATTTTTATACATTAATGTAACTGTTTATGTACGTGCAGCACTAATTACATCGGCTGACATTGTCTGTGTTGTTGTTGTTACTCACTGCTAGCGCGCACATGCAACTTAATAAAATGCATATAAATCATAGTTATGCGATTATTACTAACTGATTATATTCATAAATTATTATTTATGTATTGTATATATTTTATTTTATTCTATTCTATTCACTGAAAATGAAATCCAAACCGATTTGCTAAACAATCAATTTAATGCTTTACTACTTGTTGGCGGCACTTAATACCATAGCATAGCAACTTGGCTGATTTCTGATTAGGTGCCAATCGCGTAATCGCATAAATTCATATACAAAATGATTGCCAGCATAGTTTCATGCCACAAATGCATGCGGATTTATATTTGTGAATATGTGTAAGTGCACACATATCTGAGTACTTGGAAAATTGGTATAACCAACCATGGTTTACTATACCTACAGCATAACAATGGTGCGGGTCCACTTGATATCGGCGTTACTAATTTACACTTCGGGCGCTTGATGGTGTTTTGTGAGCGGCGCTTTTTCTATTTAAGCGAAAAACTGTGGTACTTACTTATGTGCTATATACGCATATGTGTGTGCTAGTGATGACAGTTCTGGGATTACGGGACTAGTTCGTAGTAAACACGGGATCCCGAAAATCTATACTATAAAGGTGAATGTCTGTACGTTGTCCGCGCATCACTACGAGACGACAACACTAAATGACGTAAAAAATTGTATACATTCATATTTTCACTCAGTGAAGGTTATAGGCATGCTCTTATGATGGAACTCCCTTCCCACAGCCCTCAGGCCGCGCCACCACTCTCAGTCGTAACTATTAATCGAATATTTGCTTAAATTTAATCTACAAACTCTTAGTTTTTCCTATTTCCCACTATTTATAGCACACTCTAGACTTCATAATCCGCATAAGCTGTTCAACTATGACCCAAATGCAAAATTTAAAAACGGTTTGAGATAGAAAATTAATAAAAATAATTTTTCTTGAAATTTTTCTGATTGGTTGTTTTGATTTTGTTCAACGAGGCATAGCAACGGGTGCCGGGTATTGTAATATTATGATTATTAATAAAAAAATATTTTCTGCTAAATTATTGTTTGTAATTCTTTTATATACAAATCCTAAAACTACTCCTACGCGAGCGAGACCGCGGGTTAAAACTAGTAAAAAATAAAATTTCGAATTAATTTTTTTATCACAAAATTTAACTAAGCTCAAGGCTTTCAATATTCAAAAAGCTTTGTTTAATTTACTTACAAAAAACAGTGCAAATTGTTTTGAATTGAAAGCTTCATCATTAATAACACTAATTTACAAATTCAATTTTTTTTATCCGCTTGCCGCTACCCCCTTCGGAAAATCGAGTTAATTTTTTTTTTTCAAGGATTTTCGAATTTGATATTTTTTTATGCCACCATCCAATTGCGAAAATCCAGTTAATTTTTTTTATGGATTTTCGAGATATTGCAATTTACAGTTATGCAGTCAAAACACAAAACTTGTTCACCTGAACTGCGTAAAACTTACGAATGAGTTGAAAAATCTCATATACGAATTATGGCAGGTGAAAGCTAATGGAATTTCCTATAAAGAGTGAGCTAAGAGAGGCTTCAGTTAAGCCTAAAAGTTTATGAAATTGGTTTTAATCATTTCAGATTTTATTTCTTCCTAAAAAAATTTTCTAAAAATTTCATATCTGACGAAGCAGCAGGGGTAAACAGGCGGAATTCCTCTCGATATAAAAGTGAAACATATGAAACAAAAATATCAGCATACAAAAAACGCGCGGATATCTGCTAACAGACCAAATGGATCGATAGTAAAGAGGAAAGAACCACTTTCACTATGCCTCCCGACACACAGAAATGGATTCGTAGAACACATGGAAACGTTAACTCCATGCTGACACAGTTTTTAACCGGGCATGGGTGTTTTAGACGATATTTGTACAAACACAAGCACACAGACTTCCCATTTTGCCTATGCTGCCCTGTTAAAATGCTCTAGATTTGATGGGCATGTGGCATGTGGCGCTCAAACATCGGCGAGAGCATGACAGCTGCTAGCCTAGGATCATACAATATGTGCTAGAATCTGAAGAAACGCGGAACTATGGTTGTACACGTAGCCTCAACAATTATGCGAAGGCTGAGGCATGATGATAATGAACGCAAACCAATGAGTGAATAAATACATCCTGCCCCCTCGAGGGAATATCTTAAGTGGTAATACCGAGGGGAAAAAGCAGAACAGCGAGGCAATGGGGTGGTTTAGTCCGTAGGCACTATGAATCTTAGTTCAAAAAGAGTCGGGGAATATTGCATGTGAATCGGGCATATGTAGGAGTCAGCTCACATGTATCTTTAGAAGATTCCACCTCCCAGATTCGTATACCAAAAAACAAAAAAAAAAATATGAATCCCTTGTATACGTATACAATTCAAGAGAATTTTTACTTTAAGATTCGTCCCACAGCATTTGAATTCTTAAATGTTCATGTGAGCCATTCTGGTATACCAAACGATGAAAAGGCAGATCAAATGGCAAAAGAAGCAGCAGATAATGGCACTGTCATCGAACTTGAATGCATTGTCGAAGAAGCTTTGAGAATGATTGGCAGTACCATTTTCGCTGAATGATCCGATGGATTTCTGTCATCTGCACATAATCGATCTAACCTTTTTGCACAAATTTTCACAAAGGTACCAGCAAAGACTTGGTCCAAAAGGTGTAAGTTCTCTGTTCAAGATATAAAACTTGTCAACAGAATATTGGTTGGCCACACTTACGATGGCAGTTATTTACACATGATTAGTTTCATCGACTCAGAGCGCTAAACTCTTATATATACCAAGTTTTTCATTGTGTAATTTCATTCGGAAAAACATTTTTTAGTATTTTGTTCGGACCTTTAAAGTCAAAAATAGTCATCTTTGAACGTCCGCCATTTTTTAATTTTATTTCTTTTTAAAGATCGTAGTTCACACGATAACGACATTTATACTGAACAAAAACCTTTTTGCCTTTTTGATTTCAGACACCTGTGAGTCCCGGAATGCGTGTCGCCAGCGACATATCTTTTTTTGGAAAACCATGTTTTGAAGGCTGACAACTTTTTTAAGGAACCTCGTATGATCAAAACAAATTTTTTTTTATTTTTTAACAATAAATCAAAAAATAAATTACTTAAAACAAAAATAACAAGTATTTTTTCCTTTCCGTTTTATGTGCTCATAAAGTAACAACCAAAACACACCATTTCAAATGAGGCGAGGGCCTTAATCCAATAAGGAATAATTATAAACTATTCTATAACTCTAAAGACTTTAAATCATTGTTATTACATACAAATGAAAAGTGCACAGTAAAACTGCTTTCGTCTATTAAAGAAGCTAGCATTGAGTTCTAGCACGGCCTTGCACACCAATGATCACACAGCATGTGGAATACCCTGGCGTTATGTGGATTTTCATGGCGCTATTTAAATAAAATTTAAAAAAAAAAGATTTGTGGTATGTGAATTTTGAAATCAGTTAATCCTAAATCTGATGTGATTTTATTTCATGAAATGTGTATGTGCTTTCCGCTATTGCGTTTTTAAATTCCGCAATCCCGGGATGATTTAAAAATATTCCCAAAGCTCAGAATCAAAATGTTCCATTAACATTAACATACTTGGTGTGGACATACATACAAGGTGGCACAAAAATAATCACTCTATCAGAATATTTATAATTTTTGCTAATGCACTTGTGAATTATACAGCAAACAGACAAGCGCGTTAAGCTCCAAGTAAAAATTTCCATCACAGAAATATTTTTTTTAACAAAAAGTATTTTTTAGTAAAAATTTTTTTAGTAAAAAAGTTATTCAAACACAAATTTGGATGATTAATTTTGTGAGACCTTGCAAATGCGTAAAGGGTATTTCAAAAGTGACGCCTAGATGTCGGTAGTGAAAAATTCCTAGACGGTACCTTTTTACGTAGTTTTTGGCATTAGTGAAGTAGACAATTCTAAATACATTTTTACGCTTTAGAACAACGCGTTAAAATTTTTAAAATAATTTTTAATAAAAATTAAAAAGAAAAAATTAATAAAAATTAATATTAAAATTATTCAAATTTATTATGAAAATGGTCGATGCTTGAGAACAAAACAGCGCAAAATTCGTGATTTTTTGGTGGAAATAATCGTCCGAATGAGTCGACAATCCAAAGCTTACTGATAAAATTTCAAGAAACTGATTCTGTCGAGGTTACAACAAGAAGTGGCAGGCCGAAAAGTGGACGTTGAGTGTGTGAGTGTAGCGCAACGTGTTGCTGAAAAACCTTCAACATTTACATCTCGACACTCTCTCGTCATTTTATTAGGCATTCACGAAGCGACGGCTTGGCAAATTTTACATGTAGACGTGCTTTGGAGGACATTTAAATGAGACCTTTTTTCACCACCTAAACTTTTGAAGACCCGCCATTTAAACAAAAGTAATGAAACCTGAAAGAATCTAAATTTTTACACATTTTATTTTAAAACACTATCTAGGCGCGCTTTTCGTGCTTTTAAAGCGCTTTTCGAAGGACCCTTTACATCAATGATTTCGTACGTATTTTTTGTAACTAAAAGGTTTTATCAAAATTGTAATTGATTGTATCTTTTATGCTATTTACCCAATTCACTTTACCATATGTGCTGTCTGCTGCGGCGCCACAAATTTCGGCACTACACTGCGTATGTTTGTTGAACTTTTTATGACACCAACTTCTAACACCAGCACTCACAACAGTTTCTGCTTTCTGCTCCCTATGAGAAAAATCCACTTAATGATTTAAACAATTCTTAAGGGTGGAGCCGGCGTCGGCTTTTATTACTTTATATTAATACTTATATTATTTACAAATTTTTTGGGCTGGGTTGCATATCTCGAGTTTTCATAGAGACAATTTATTTATATAGAATATTTTATATATGTTTATATACATATGTACATAAATAAAGAAATGCATTACTTTTTCGGAAACTTTTTTGTCTGTCAATATTTGGTCATTTAACAAGTGTAATTATTATTAATAAAAAAAGAAGATATTTGTATTCAGTTAATAGATAAGATAGCCATTTTATTAGAGGTAACGAAAATTTTGTGAAATAAATTTGACATGTGAATTTTTTCGAGGTAGTTGGCAAGCAACAGATGAAAATATGCAGAAGTGGCTGATATTTTATTTTTTTCATTTTTTTTGTTGGCTTTTTAATGAATCGATTCTTTTTATACCTAATAGTTTTTACGACTAGGCAAACAAGAAATTTATTTTTATATAAAATATTTCAAAATTAGATGGTATAAATACCGTAAATGCATGCGCCGTTAAGTGGCAAATGATTAGGTTTTAGAGGATTCATATGAGGGTAAGATGGTTTGGATACGTGTTTAGAATGCCCAAGGAGAGAAAAACTCGAAAGGCAGTTGAATTGCGCCCTGTTGCAGGCCAGAAAAAGATGGCTCGAAGACGTTGAATATGGCCTTGCAATGCTGAATGTGCGGCGGTGGAAGGAAGTAGCCTTAGATGGAGACGGGTGGCGAAAGGTTGTGAATGAAGCAATGGTTCACCAAGGACTGTGATGCTAAGAAGAAGAAGAAAAACATTCATATGAATTTGGTCGCGTTGAAGTTGCGCCAGACGTATCACTTTCTTCAATGCAGAGAAATTTAAATAGTAATGGACTTTAACTCGGTGGGAGTAGATTAGATTAGATTAGATTTGTGGGGTGTTGGACAAGTCCAAGCACTCAGTCAGTAGACCATTGTAAATTGTGGTTAAATTTCAAGGGCCGATATTGAATGTGAATCACACCTAAACGTCAAGTTTCTTTCTGCATTTCGTTTGACATTTTTCAATCTCAGACTAACTCAATTTGAATGATGGAAAAATACACAATCGAGCAACGCGTTAAAGTTATTCAGGCTTTTTATGAAAACGGGCGTTCAAATCAAAATGCATATCGCGCACTTCGTGATTTTTTCGGTCAATTTAATCGTCCAATTGTGCGTACAATCGTAAAAATTGTGCAAAAGTTTGAGCAAACCGGGTATGTAGGAGATGTCAAAATACCAGTGCATGCTCCTACAGTTCGTACTGCAGAAAATATTGCTGCTGTTCGCGATAGTGTGGTTGAAGAGCCGTCCACCTCAACTCGTCGTCGTGCCGCATTTGGGCGAATGATAATCCAAGAGTGATTGTCGAAAAACCAATGCACCTACAAAGAGTGACTGTTTAGTGCGGCCGGTCAGGCAGTTACTGTGAATAGTGTGCGCTATCGTGAGATGATAACGAACTTTCTATGGCCCGAATTGGAAGATATGGATGTGGACGATATGTGGTTTCAACAGGACGGTGCCACTTGTCACACAGCTAACGAAACAATGGCTCTTTTGCGCGAAAAATTTGATGGCCGGATAATCTCACGTCGCGGCGTTGTCAATTGGCCGCCAAGATCATGTGATTTGACACCGTTGGACTTCTTTCTTTGGAATTATTTGAAAAAAAAGGTGTACGTCGATAAGCCAGCAACAATTCAAGAGCTAAAGGATGAGATAATTCGGCACATTAACGGCATAGAATCTCAATTATGCCTCAGCGTCATCGACATTTCGGAAATTTGGACCATCGGAAAGAGGTGTGCCGCCGAAGCCCGGCGACCATTTGGCCGATATTTTGTTCCGTGCGTACTTGAGTCATACCAGTATTATCATAATAAAGAGAAATGACAATAATTTCTTGAAAAAAATGTATTTTATTCAAAATCAACACCGGCCCTTGAAACTTAACCACCCTTTATATAAATTTTCGCCCAAAAAATGCACGCAAAAGTGCATGCTTGAAGTTTGGTCAATAATGAAGAAGAACTAAACCTTCTATCCCTTTATGAATTTACAGGAACGAATTATTATAATTTTTTTTATGTAATAAATAGCAACCTTTTTTTGTTCATGCATATCAAATTTCCAACACACGACAATTTCAAGATACTTCATTTCAAAGCCGCTTTTCATATCACCCATATAGCGAATTATAAACTCTGATAATATGCCCTCCCTCGCATCAAACTTGTAAATGCACACAAACACATACACACACTGCTCACAGCAAAAATTCCAGGAAAGCCCTCATAAAATTCTCAGTAGAATTTATGTACCTCAGAATTTCCATACTCAGAATAAAGGTGTTTGGGCGTGGGAACTGTTACATTGCACAACAACAAAATATCCACAAATTAATTAGGAAAGCTACAGCAAAGAAACTTTCTTATCGCTGCATTTTAATTTTCAGAAAATATAGTATCCATGCGAGAAATTTGAGAAATTTTTATGTTTTTATTGACACTTCATTAACTTTGTTTAATTTTTGTTCTGAATGCCAAAACAACGGTATAGAAAAAGCAAATGCATTACTGGCTTACTTTACTGGCCATCATCGTATCACCACCACACACGACGAAGCGACGCATTGACAGTTGTCACACCAGCCGCCAGATGGCAAGTCAACTAACTCAAAACAAATAAATGCTGATGAACAGATATGCGTATGGACGTGTTTATAAATATATATATGTATGTGTGTATGTATGCATGTATGTATGTATGTATGTGTGTGTGTGTATATACAAATGCATATACAGACAGACATATGCATGCGCAGACAGACAGACACAGAGCCAGTCAATCAGTCAGTCAGTTATTGACTGGCTTTTGTAGTTTAGCGACGAAGAAAAACAAATATTTGACAACGAAATGCTTAATTAGTTCAACAATTGTTAAGAACTTGTAAAACATTGAGAGAAAACAGAAAACGTAACGGAAAAGGAAGTATTCCCCGGCGCAGAGTTGTTGAAGGCAACAATGAAAAATTGTACTTAACAAACTCGAATGCATAAAGAAATCGCTTATCTCTGTGACAATATTGTTTCTGTTTGTTTCTTCTTCATTCATAAAATTTAGTGTAACTCTTATTGCGTTATTTAGTGTAAGCGCAAGTGCAAACGTATTTGGATTTGTAGTAAAACTTTCGGGGAATACCAGCGCTTACTCATTTTGTAAATAGAAATGCATCAAATAAGTCGAAGTGATTAGTTTCTACGAAGTTCCCGCGTTGGCGGCGGAGTCAGTGCACAGAGGTGGCGTGCAGCGAGGAATTATCTGCTTTTATTCACTGTTTTATCGTAATTCTTATAACTTAATCGACGTCCACATTTATTTTAGTATAAGTCACTGTAGAAGGCTTTACATATTCACAAATCCATCCAAAAAAGAAATCCAATATTTTTGCACGTACAATTTTTGCGCAAATGGTTTAAAACTTTTTTATGGTCGATCTTTAGCTGCTGAGCGATGCTACAACTACTAACGTGCCGGTCAACTTCGATTATTCCTGTGATTTCAACGACATACAGGGTTGCCCATATTCGACGGACCCATCTGGCAACCCTGTATCTTTTGGCAGAGATGTCAGATCGCTTAATGACATACCGCGTTGGAAGCGTCAGACCAAGCAGACTTTTACCATGGCGTATGAGGCTGTTCTGGTTTCAACAAGACGGCGCTCCACCACACACAGCAGGCACCACAATCGATTTTTTGAAGAAATTGTTTCCTCGTCGCCACCTGACTTCTGTAGGTGATTTCGAGACTTCTATTCATCTGAAACTCAAAACTCAAGAAGACTCTTCATCAGAAAGAATAAAGCAGTTATGGTCGGAACTAGAACAAATCGAAAAAAATTGAAAATTGACAAAATGGCGCGCTTTTGAGAAAAACAGTTCGTAAAATCGATGCTTTCTTCACTAGTTTTTGAGTGTAAGAAATAGGAAATTATTTATATAGAATTATGATTCTAGTTCCGACGATAGCCATTGATGTCGTGACCAATATATTAAAATTTCAGACGATTCGGTTGAATAGTTTGTTGTTTTTTTTTTACAACACCAGGTCGAGAAAAGCAGTTTCGAGAAAAACGAGGTTAAAGTTTGAGGTACACGAGCGCGAGTTACCATCGGGAGCTGGATGGTGTGTGTGTGTGTGAGTTTGCCACTGCACATAAGGGGGCGTCCATAAATTACGTGAGATGTTTTTTTCAATTTTCTGAACCTCCCTCCCCCCTGGTGAGATGTCGTGAGATTTTATTCAACCCCTCCCCCCTCCCCCAATCTCACGTGAGATTTTTCAAAATGTGGGTTTCTTATGTAAACGCGTTGGATTGTTATTGTAAAAAGAAAAAAAGTTGCTTCGTGCTTTTATTTACGACAAGTAAACAATATTGCTGAGAGTTATAAGTGTAATAAAAATTTAACAATAGAAGACTTAAATCGTAACTACTGCGATTAAAAACAGAATATCTATTATAATTCAGTCCATGGAGAATCATGCGCAGTTTCAAGAGAGACTATTGGGACCAACATGTCCATATGATTTTCAGTAAAATCATCTGCTGCTTCAACTTCGTTCTAATCTAGCCACTCTAAGCCGTTGACGCTTGCGCACAGTAACTCATTAGCTCGTCTTGTGACAATCCGTGAGGGTCGCACATACGCGCTTGCTTAGCTGGTGCAATGTGAGCTGCTCGCCTGTGCTCTGCAGCTCTTGTGATAGATGCGAAGTAAATACCGCATGTACTGCAGCATATTTTCTCTAAATCATCACGTATACTTGGGCAATAGAGATCAATAGGCGTGCTGATGAAGGCATTCAGCGGCTCAATCGGTACGCGTATTAGAAATGGAGCAAATGATTTTCCGTCATGTTCTTTAAAGTCCGGAATTGTCAAACGTCAACCTGAGTGATAGGGCGTTCGGCTCATAGTGGCGCGAAAACAACCGACGGGCTACACTGTACCGCAAATTCAGATTAAATTGAGCTATTTGGTATAAAACAAATATGGTGGTTTGACAGTAGTAATGTATAACGTCGAAGTATGAATGAAATTATTTTCTTTTGAACGAATTAGTGAATGATCTTAATCATACTACGATTACGCTTGAGATTAAATCTTAAGCATGTTCAAATTTTTTTGTTTCAATCAGAAAAAAATTGCGTGATATTTGCCGAGACCCCCCCTCTCTCCAACGTAAGATTAGATGAGATTTGACACACAGACACCTGGTGCAGTTGGGAAAGTTTCCAAAGCTGGGAAAATGGGTTCCGCATAGACTTTCCGTCGCCAACCTTCAGCCGAGAGTGAATGTGAGCTGCTGCAACAGCTTGAAAATGAAAGTTTTTTTAACCGTATCGTTACTGCTGATGAAAAATGGGTCCTTTACAATAATCCTGTTCGTAAACGCCAATGGTTAGATGGGTATAAAGATAAAACACCAGAATCGACCCCTAGAGTTGGCTTTCACCCCAAGAAGATTCTCCTCCTGTCTATTTGGTCGGATATGGCCGGTATTAATTATTATGAACTTCTGGAACCAAACCAGACGATAACTGCTGATTATTATTCCCGACAGCTATCAAACCTGAATGAGGCACATAACAAAAATCGACCGTCTTTAGTGAATGGATGCAAAGTTTCGTTTCACTACGACAACGCACGAACTCATACCGCATGGCAAACATTAGGCAAGCTGAACGAGCTCGGATGGGAGCTAATGCCGCATCCACTATACTCTCCGGATATTGCACCTTGTGATTATCACCTTTACCATGGACTTCAATCCCATATGAGTAACAAAAACTACTCCTCAAAAGAAGCTATAAAAAGGGATATCGAAGCGTATTTTGGCTCTAAAGACAACAAATTTTTTGAACAGGGAATTAAAAGTTTGCCTAAATATTGAGAAGACATTGTAAATAATGAAGGAAAATATATTATTGATTAATAAATACTTTAAACATCTTTTTTATTAATTTTAAAACCACCTTTAAAAAACGCACGAACTTATGGACTGACCGATACTTTTTTCGCATAGCTTTCATATCAAGAAACAGGGCTACCCCACTGTTGTGTACTGTATACTTCACAAATGTCAAATATGCTTGACGTACGACGGTATTTGCAAAATTGTAAATCTTCCGATAGGGTGATTAATTTTGCGCCACCTTTTACTTGCCAAGAAAACCTGTATTTAAATACTCATATTTAAAGAACACATTTCTGTGTCAACTCGTTAACAGTTTCCGGTCAAAACTTGTTTTTAAGAAGGTTATTAAAATTAATACAATTATTTATCCGCCCGCAAGCTTCACCTGAGCTCATAAGCGCTAAATACTCGTTTGAGCATAATTTGTATGTATAGGGATGTGTAAATACTTGTATGTATGTACGTGCGATATATTTTTGTACGATTATATTTAAAATAAATAATTAAGTGCCTTTTGTCACAGGAAAATACTTAACAAGCGCGATAAGTAAATGAAATATTAGCACTTTTAAATTTACACCTTTTTCGCAAACTCAAAGCCTCACTCACATTGAAAGCACTTCATTTCATTTGCTGTTGTTGTTGCATTTGTTGTTACCGTTTTCGCGCTTCATTTCCACGCTTCAAAACAGCGACAAAAGCGACAACAAAGTTAGTGAATAAATATCTACACCAGCACAACAAAAATAAAAGGATATCCGCTGCAGCAGCAGCGCAGAGCGAGCATTGCAACATTGCAACATTGCAGTCGCGCAGACACACACTTTAAAGAGACATTAATATGACAAGTGTGACAAAGGTACAACAAAAACGAAGAAACAACAAAAGCAACAACAACTTTGCATTCTACTTACATTTATTCTGGCTCATAAATGAGGGAGAAAAGTAGAAGAAAAGTAGATGAAGCTGCGGCTAGCGTTCTACAGCAGACGACCAAGCACCATCCGTCGGCCGGACAGACACAACTTGGTAGACAAACTTGAACATAAAAACACAAAGCTTCGCAAGCAAATGCAGCACGTGTAAATAAACAAGTTGCCTTTTATGACTCGTCTCCGAACAAGCACGGCTTTATTCCTTGCCTTGCTACGGTTACTCACCGCGGTTTGTTTAGCTCACTGGAGCAGTGCACCGACGACGACGGCCCCTTTAACTTGGCCTTGCGTGTGTGTAGAATATGAAGCGGTTTTTGGTGGAAACCAGCAAGGAAGATACATCAACATATTTGTATTTTTTGAGCGAGGAAGTGAATACTGGAAGCGTCAAATGAAAGTGAACGCCACGTATTCGGGAGCTTTGACATTTTTTTTATTTTTTTTTTTAAATTATACATATGAAAAAAGTCGCGGTTGCTGTAACCACATGGCAGGCCAAAGCTTGTAACTCAAGGCAAAGTGCCAAACGATTATGATGATGATCATTCATTTTGAACTATTAACAGTGCCCGAGCGGTCGTCGTAGCCACATGGCTTGACGCGTGACTACCATGCGGAAGTGCGCAGGTTCTAATCTCCGTGCATGAAATAACAAATGAGAGAAAAAGTTTTTTCTAATAGCTGCGTCCCGCGGCAGGCATGAAAAAGCTCCGCATAAAAAACATCTGCCGTTGCGAGTAGGCTTAAAACTGAAAAGACGCACGCCACAAATAAGAGAAGGATCTCCTGGCTAACCTCCCGAAGAGGGTATGCACTTGAAAGAGGGTGATTTAACTTAAAACTTTTAGGCGGATACAGGAATTTTTGCAGCTTCATATTTGTTTTTACTTTACCAGCAGTATTGGACATTATGTATACTATACATATCCTCGAACAACCACCGGACTTAGTCCCCTGTGACTTTTTCCTTTTCCCAAAACTTAAATTGCCCCTCCGCAGACGCCGCTTTGAGTCGATAGCGACCATTGAGGAGAGTTCGCTGAAGGAGCCGAAGAAGATCTCTTTAAATGCGTTTGAAAGGTGCTTTGATGACTGGACTAATCGTTGTCCAGTTGTGTACTGCTGCGAATGGAGCCTATTTTGAAGGCGACAAAATAAATTTTGATGCTTAAACAATTATTTTGCGTTTTATTGAACAATTTCTGGTACTTTTTTCACAGAATATATATATGTATGTGTATTATTTACATGTATATAAAGGGTGGTTAAATTTCAAGCGCCGATGTTGAATGTGAACCACATCTAAGCGTCAACGACACCGTTGGACTTCTTTCTTTGGGGTTATTTGAAAGAAAAGGTGTACGTCGATAAGTCAGCGGTAGCCATTTGTCCGATATTTTGTTTCATACGTAATTGAACTTCATCAGTATTATCATAATAAAGAGAAATAGTAATAATTTTCCAAAAAAATTGTATTTTATTCAAAATCAACACCGGCCCTTGAAACTTAACCACCCTTTAGATAAGGAACTATTTGCATTTGGTGGTCTTTGGAGGTGAGCCACCCAGGCCGCGGCGGCCATTTGGCCGATATTTTATTCTACACGTAATTGAGTCATACCAATATTATCATAATAAAGAGAAACGATAATAATTTCCGAAAAAAATTGTATTTTATTCAAAATCAACACCGGCCCTTGAGACTTAACCACCCTTTAATTGTCGCTATTCGAAAACACTTTTTATGTCATTTGTTTTTTCAAACCTGAGCACTTCTAAATGCTTGTCACGCACCCGCCAGTCGACTACGGCGGCCGCACGGGCACCGTTAATAGTTAAAAATGATGATCATCATCAACTTTGAGCTATGAGCTTTGGCCTGCTGAACAAAACGTTTCCATATGACCCGATCTTTGGCTGACACCTTCTAGTTTTTTACTCCAGTTCGTCAATGCATCTTTATCTTGTTGCACCTTTTGCTTTCGTCGTAAATATTTTAACGTCAATTATCGTTGAACTCTCGTTGGGTCCGTTCTCGTGACATAAACTATTAATTGGATTCTTAAGGCTTTGAGGCGGCGCATAACATTCTCGCCTTTTATGAGTTGTTGTTGTGCATGGCTCCATCTTATATCCCATTCACCGTTGTTGCCTTTGAATGCGCCGCAGATTTTTCTTCAAATTTTTCTTGCAAATATTTTTGGAGTTTTTTGCAGATTTTTCTAAAAAATTTTCATTCACATATATTTGGAGTTTGGCTTTGTCCTTTTCACTTAATGTCCACGACTCTGGTCCGTAGCACAAAGCTGGGCGGTCTATTGCTTTATATATTGCATTTTAGCCCTGTCTATTGCAGCTTTGATTTGTGAAGTTTTGAAAGTGAGTGCTCTATTGGCTGCCTATATTCTTCACAGCGATTGTGTTGTTCATTAAGTTCTCACAACTTAGTTTAAATTTGTAAAAGTTGTCACCGCCTCAAATTCCTTTGTACCGATATCGATTGAAAAATAAATTATGGCATTTCGAAATCTAAAAAAAATGTTTATCGGCTTCCTGGCATTGGTATGTTGTACCAGTTGCGGCTTATAAATGTGCAACTCATTTTTTATTTTTGTTATTTTATAAAATTGAATTTAAATTTAATTGAAGGCAGTTGAAAAAAAATTAAATACAATTTTCAATTTGTTACCTATACTTTGTTGAAGATGTCATAGTAGCAGCAAAAGTCAAATGGCTAGCAACAAATGGCTGCTAGTGGCATTAAGTGGAACTAACTTCTTTTTGAAAAGGTTTTTAATATAAACCGCATAATGCAATGTTTCAAACTTTATACAAAATTTACAAAAATTCTGCAAATTTTCAACCAAATTTTAAACATTCAAAACATTAAAAAAAATTCTGGATATGCAGTTTTATAGGCCATTCAATTTTCGTATAACAAAGCGCTGATTTTAAATGGCACAAAATTCGTAGACTTTCTTTTGACGCTGTCAGTATGTGTGCGCATGTATGCATGTTCATATATGTATGTATGTAATATATGTATGTATGTAATTCCACATGAGTGCGCGTGTGCGTTTACAAATAGGTCCTGCTTGGTAACAGTGAACGCTAAAAGTATTGATTTGAGCTGACAAGCGTTAACGCCGCCACCAACCAATTGATTATTGTTTTGCCGACGGCTTCAAATCGCAGCGAGAAAAGCAAAGCCATAGTTGTACAATAACTAAATGCAAGTGAGCTTTGCCTTTTTTATTTGAGTGGAATGAATTAAAAAAATTTATAAAATTAAATTTAACTCGTCTAGTAAGAAAAAGAAATAAAAGAAATGAATTCAATTGTTTTCAGGGTGTTGCAAATATTTATCGGTAGCTCTTGGAATAATATATATAAGTATTGTTGTTGTTGTAGCAGCATAAACATTCCCCATGCATATACGGGGAATGCTGCTGAAGTGACAGTCCTTGGCCGGATATACCATTAATCCGGGTCGTTCCGGTTACGTAGAACTGACTGCCGTGAGAACGAAACCTAAATAAGTTTTATTTTACTGCGGTCGTTTCAGATTTTCATGCCGCCGGCTGTATTAACAGGCGAAATTTTGAAATCTGATGAACGAAAATGCCTCCCATTCTTGTCAAGCAGCCAATGAATCTACAAAGGAGTGACAGTTTGTGTATATTTGGGAACACTGGCATCTAAGGCCAGTTTACCGAACCAGGGCCGTGCGCAGGTCGCAGCCCACAGCGGGGATTCTGGATTGAAATTTCATTCACAAATAAAATTTGATAAATGCGATTAACCTCTTTTTATATACGTTAAAAGAGTTATTAAAGAAAAATTGCCTTTTTGTTGAGTGTTTAAGGATCGTGTGCAGGGATTACATGTAAAAAGAAATAAAATATTTTTTCTGTTCTGTTTTATACAATGAATATATTAGAGTAATATACATTCAAAATATTTTGCAATGAAAAGTAACTTCGCCAAATCTTTCTGATGCTCGCATACCTTCACTTTTCCCAATGCTGATCAGTGTGCCGATAACATTGCGACTCTTCGAGGTACGGAAAAAAATTGCTTCAATACCAAGTCAACGTCTACATTCACGTTGCGATGGATATTTATAGAATCAAGCCCATTCAAACGACATTCTCTCATTGAAGACCTCAAGCGTCGCAGCGTGGAAAAAGACATTTAGTTTGCTGCCGTAGTAACGGGCAAAACCGCCATTATCCGAAGAATTTGGTGGACATTTGGAATGGCGTCTCTTTTGCGAAGGTCTAGGGCTTCAAGCGGATTATGGATGTCTGTACCTGCGATTCGTTCTCTCAAGATGTACCGATGCTTCAAAAATCGATCCTCTAGATGTGTAGTAAACTGATCCCAGTATGAAAAGTAGATGCTAATGCGATTATAATCTTCAACGGTGTCGGTCATGACGTTGCAGCGTTGCGTCTGCCTTCGAGAAATTCTTGGCTTTTCAATTGGAATTTTGCATTGATTACAAATCACAAAGACAGCTTCAAATATAAAATAATTGGAACAAAAATTTTTCATATGAAATATTTTCAATGCAGCACAAAACTGACTACGTGATTTTCACTTGCCCACGGCGGGGGTTTCGACCCCCTATACCGAGCCATAATAATAGAAATTTCGTTGGTTAATGTTTCGTTATGCGCTTGCCCCGATATTTGCGTTCAGCAGTCTGGCACACTATGTCACACAGCCCACCAAAAGCGCGATATTTAAGTTCGATAATCAGTAATTGCCTCGAAGCAGCGACTGACTAGCTGAGAAACTTCCATTATCGATGGCAAAAGGTATTGCATATATAAAAAGTACAAGAAGCAATTATTTGCTATCAAATTGTGTACATTTAATTGAAGCTATGCGATTTACTTAGTAGACGTAAACATTATTTTATGATCCGTAAAAAAACAAAACACTGACTAAATCACGAAAACGCTCTACAAAGTGCCTATACTTTCCACTAGTCAAAGGAAATACCCTGCATATTACGTGCATGTATCAGAAATGAAATAATCACTGTTTTATAACTACCATTAAATTGGCAAGAAAGAAATCTGTTCATAAAGTGCCGCGCTGATAAAAGCGTTTGTTTTGTAGGCACACATGCCGACATACAAGTACCAAATTTGATGATTGCCAAATGTTGTGTAATAAAATTTCCTAAATTCCTCAAAAAAAAAAATAGTCACACGGTAAATAGGGAGTTTAAGCAGAGCAGCAGAATTTGGCGCACATATGGCAATGAGGAGGATGCAAAATTAAATTAAATCGAGCTAAGTTTATCAAACTAAACTCACTGAGATGTGTGCCGTCATTGTTTCCCGCCGTTTTGAATTTTTAAAAATAGATATCGAATTTATATTCTTATTTTTCTTCTTAATTGATTTTGGTCGAGTTTAATAAAGTTTAATAAAGCGCGCTAGTCGATTCTTTCGCGTGCTAACCGGCGTCAGTTGAAGCCAAGACTTCTCCACCTGATTTTTCTAACGC
Organism: Anastrepha fraterculus; assembly: GCA_037575425.1. NCBI lineage: Eukaryota > Metazoa > Arthropoda > Insecta > Diptera > Tephritidae > Anastrepha > Anastrepha fraterculus. The sequence goes on along the minus strand of JAYXIM010051949.1, from coordinate 1,843 downwards.
AGGGGATGCATTCGTCTTCCTTTGCTATCACCAGCTGGAGCATTTATGGGTACAAACGACAGCATAGACACAGTGCAGCGAATGATGCAGCTGAAATGACTGAGCCAACATAGCCAAAGATCTAGCGGCTGTGTTGGCTAAGTCGTTTCATCTGCATCATTCGCTGCACTGTGCCTATGCTGTCGTAGAGCTCATACAGCTCATTGTTCCATTGCGTGCGATACTCGCCCTCGCTAACGTGTAAAGGTCCAACAAATTTTCACAAGCAACCCCAAAAACCCATTTTGTATAAGCTTAACTCATAATAATTTGCAAATCAATCGTAATCACTGGGCCTTGAAACCATTCACTTAACGCCATTTTCTTATTTGTTCTATTTGTTCATTTTTGGTATTTGCAAACTTTAATTTGTGTATCGGCTAAAGTCTCTATCACGTCGGGGTTTAGAGAGAAGTAGGTGTAAAAACACCCAAAAGCAGGTGTTTATGATTTTTTACACCCACTTTTCTCACTTTTTCTAGGCAATTTTGCACACCAGCGTCGTATTCAGCGTACAAACCAATCTTATTTCAAACGAAAAAAATTATTTTTTCCTGTCATTTGTTGGCATGAAATTTTTTTTTTCTTTTTTTTTTTTTGTCACATTCGTGATACTTTTTTGACAGAATGTGCGTGATTTAGTTAGTTATTACTAAAGAGCAAATCAATTTATCTCGTGATTGGATGAGTGCAATAAATTGGAGATGGTACCCGCCCGCACTTAATGCCTTGAATGTGATTATGAGCCGAAATCATTAGCTGTGTCCATATACACTCCTCCATAAAGGGTTTCAATGGCTACTCATAACTAGATTCTTAACACACACAAAAAACTAATTGGCGCGTACACTGCTGTTAGGTGTTGGGTCGAGCTCCTCCTCCTATTTGTGGCATACAACTTGAAGTTGTTCCACAAATGGAGGGACCTACAGTATCAAGCCGAGTTCGAAGGGTGGATATTTTTTTTTTTTAGGTACTTTTTCATGGTAGGTTTGTACGGGCAGACCATTCCCTGCCGATGGGCGACCGCTATTAAGTAGAAAAAACTTTTTCCATTTTTTGATGTTCACGCACGAAGATTCGGTGCTGTGCGCCTCCGCATTTTAGTCGCGCACTAACCATTCGGCTACGGCGGCCGCCATACTACTGCCGATTAGTAAGGATATTTATGTAGTATATTTACAAGGTGGCGCAAAATTAATCACCCTATATGAAGATTAATAATCATTGCAAATGGCGGCGTACTTCAATCATATTCGACACTGGTGAACTAAACAGCTGTGTTGACTGTACCGTGAAGAAAGCCTTGACAGGAAAGCTAATGGGCCTGAAGGCCAAAGGCAGATCGAGGAACCGTTGGATAGACGCAGTGGAACACGATCTTAAGAAGCGGCGAATACGTAACTACGAAGCAACAGCTCAAGATAGACCGCTTTGGAGGAGCATTTTGAAGGAAGCTTTGAAGCACCCCGCGTTGTAACGGTATGAAAGAAAAAGAAGAACTAAACAGCTGCAGGGTACAATCAGCCAAGCAATGAAGCGCGTAAAGGTTAAAATAAATCATCATTCAAAATCATTTTTTTTTTTTTTATTTATTTAAAAAAGTTAATCAAAAATAAATGTGGCTAAACCAAAATGAGCCAAATCAAGCAAACAAGTCTCAATAAAGATGGCTCCCCAACTAACGGTTTTGGAGATATGCTCATGCCATAACTGAAATGTGTGAATGGGAGATTTTTCTGCTCCGCATACCCATATGAAGAAGTTGTTAAGAGATTGAATGAGTAGAATGTTGAGAAAAACG
>JAYXIM010051948.1:0-20823 GCA_037575425.1 Anastrepha fraterculus | reverse complement strand
ACTTTTTTAATTAAAAAATCTGAAAAAAAAACCTGATTTTTAGAGTGTCAAATTCAAAACCGCGCCATTTTGTCAATTTTTTTATATTCTAGTACGGGTCATAGCTGCAGTCATACTGATTAAAACGTTTTTTGGTTTTTGAGTTTCAGATAAATAGAAGAGCAAAAATAGACAACACCGTCCAGGTCAAATTTTTCGGGAGGGTTAACTTCAGCGCCATTTTTTAAATTATTAAAATTAAAATTTTCATTTTTGTATGTAAAAGAAGTTAAATAAAAAGCCTAAACAATTTAAATATCGTTTTTCTTTCTTTTATTGTAAGAAAAAAATTCCTGAAAATACCCTAAATTTTTGAGCTCTAGACTCTAAAAATATCATATCAATAAATTTCACGTTATTGATATTTTTTCAAAATATTCGTTCCTTAACATTCAAACCTTCCCGCACTTTCTTGTCAACATTTTTCAAATTTCTGTCAGCCTAAGTTTGTGATTGATGATGAATTTATAGGTACGTCTATCTGTTTTCATGCGTCCTAATCCTTAGATTTTCTTTAAAATGTTATTGATGGTATTTCCTCCATGCAACATTCCATGAAAAGTAAATATGCTGATAGCGTTCAAATTGTCGTAAGCAATACAAATAATGGACTTGTATTTAATTGTTCTTAATTTTTAAGACTTTTTCGCTATAGTTTGTTATTGGCAGTAAGCCAACAATGACAACCGAAAATCGTATTGGATATTCCATACGAGATTAAAAGTTCTCTACAGCGCTATAATCGCTTACGTTTTCATTAACACATTTCGTGCCAACAAAATTCTGATGAATTGTCAAATGTTCGCTCGCAAAGAGAAACATATCCAAAATAGTACGAGTACTCGGGCGTCAAATATGCAAATTCACCTACAGCTGATTGACTTCTTGCTTACATACGAAAATGTAAAATAGAGCAGTGCGCATTTGGTGTTTTTAGGAAAATTACTGCAAAAACTTGACAAATGGAATATTTACTTATTTCTTGCATATTTAATTTGTTTATTTCAATTTTGAAAACTTTTGAAGGACAATTCGTTTATTTGTATAAATTTGAATGCGCTTTTTGTTAACAGTTTTTGTTGCTGGTAAATTGTTGCGAGTAAGAAATTCCCCCTACTTTGCAAGTACACGAATGCTTAAGGTTAATAATTTGTGATGATAATTATCAGCAGGTGCTTTAAAATAAACTCTGAAACCAAGATAATTGTCAAATGAAAGTATTCAACTAATTTCTTTTTTCACTTCGACATAATAAAAATTCTATAAACCTTTTAAGTTTGTCGTTTGTTATAAAGTAAGTACTAATAAAGCAACTAAATAAATCAAAGTTCACTTGAGAAATGTAATTTTTTTATTTAGATGCCTAACAGCTATTTGAAACTACAAACCGGTCGAGGGGGTTGAAGAATGACGAAGAAAAACTAAACGAGCGCGAAAACAAAGGGCTGAGTAGTGAAAGGTGATTTATTGTGTTATTTTTTTTATTCCAAAGGATATTAATGTGGAAAAGGGCCCAATATATTCCACAAATGAGAAAATCCCAGTTTACTTATAACGACAAGCAATTGATCGTCCCCTTAGTATAACAATAGCCTATGTGCTCATAGGCTATTATTTTTTTATTGAATTTTTGGATTCTCCATCGTCGATTTTATATGTGGACAAAATTTTGTCATTCTAGTTCCACAAAGTGGGTCAAAACGTCAGTCAAAAAATAATAAATATTTACAGACATAACGAAATTTGAGTGAGAGCTACTTTCGACAAAAAGTTTGAAATTCATTTTCTCAAAACATCAAAAAATTTATAGACTATTTTAATACTAAGGGGACGATATGAATATATGTAAATGTTAGACTTTAGTTTATATTTATTAAAATGCTAACTGACCCGGTAAACTTCGTACCGCCTCAAGGTTAAATAGATTGTTATATTCTTGAATGTTGGTCAAGAAATGTTTAGAATCACTTCCCTCTTACAGTATTTACAAATGATTGTCATTTCCTTAATTAATTTGTCGGCACAATAATATGTATGTATATGCCTGGATCGTAGTCAAATACTGCTCGTTCCAGGAGCTTGCGTCTGCGTGATCGCTCAATTTTATTGTGTCGTGCTCGTTGTGGTTGTGTTTGATGTGCACGAACTCATTGCATTCTAAGCCAATTCTGACATACCAATACGACTATTTTCATTATCTGTCTCCACCGCTCGTCATCAGTGCGGTTAGTACGTGAGGTAGCTCTTCGCACATTTAATTGACTTCGACGACCTAAGTACGGGTTTCTTCTCCTTTTAAAATTGTAGATAATTAAAGTAAGGAAAGTTCTCGCGCCCTTAGCGGTAAATAGTGTCGCTATCATAAGAAATCAACAAAGTAAATAAAGTTTTCCCGCATGTAATGGTAAACGACACTATCTCAAAAAAAAGGAAGAAGGAATGCATGCACCATTTGTCTTTAGAGGAATTAAAGATTTGTTGTTTGTATGTATAATATTATGGTTGCGATCAGAAATTGTTGGTTGTCAATATCAAATGCCAAATTTCGAAAACAAATGAAAAAAAACAGAACTTTTCTAATTACATTCACTTTTAAATTAAATTTGATTTATGAACGATGGGACCGTACATCAAATGTTTGACAGGTAGGAATAGTTTCCATGCGGAAAAATTGTTTTTTTTTACTATATTTCTGGCTTTGTTTCTTATTTACTCACCTTTTAAACCTTCCCTGGACTTTCACAAATAATTCAAAACCAAAATTAGCCTAACCGGCCCAGCCAGTTTAGCGACACTAACGAACAGCAAATCAATTATCTAATCGTATATACAGTAGTGCGGTTTTTTTTTAAATTACAAAATGCATGTCGACCTATCGGGAATTGTACATATAAACAAGATTCTAAACCAGCTAAGCAAAAACTCATCACAGATTACATCAGAAATGCTAACCCTACAAGTATGGAAGATATATAAAGATATAATTTTCAAAGATACAATATTTTGTTTATGCGATTTTATTTAATTATTTCAGATTCATGCGGTCTATGGAACGTATCTATAGTTATAATATGGGACTAGTGCCCTTTTTTATGCGATTATTTCAGATTTATGCGGTTTTAGCATTTGAAACGTATCTATAGTTTTACTATAGAACTAGTAGCTTTTTTTATGCTGTTTCTTGCGGAACGTATCTACCGCATAAAAACAGAACCTACTGTATATCGTATGAATATATATATATATACGATTAGATAAATTTGACTTTGTTCTTATTTTTATATATAAATTTTAATATAAAAAGTAGTGTAAAATTGAAAGAATGTATTAAAGAGAAAATCTTATAAAAGTCAGATTCTTTGTCTTTAAGGAAGGCAGCTCCTCCAGCACTTTTAAATTTTCCATTTCTTTTTTTTTTTTGCTCTAAAAATACATTTATAATCTAAAGAATATCTTTTCAATGTTTTAAGCTTAATAGAAAGTCAAAACAGTCCCTATAAAGTATGTGAAGTGGTGAGTGTCGAACAAAAGATGAGTAAGAACGAAAACTTTATTCGCGGTTTTCTCGAAATACCTATTTTTCCGCGCTGTCGTATATAACTCAAAAAGTAATCAAGATAACAACTTAACAGGAATATTCTTTAAAATATTGGCTTTTGCATGTATGTACATCAAATTTTATATTAATTGTCACTAAAAATATTGTTTTGATCAATTTGGTTATAAAAAGTGTAATTTTTTTATTTCCTTATAATTTTTTTTCGTTAAAAATAGGTAAGTGCAAAGCGGAATAGCTTATTTTAAAGAAAAAATTATGGCTGGTTGATTTCAGTTAATTACAAGAGGCTATACTTTCCACGGCGCAAATTAAAGGAGCCACGTTTGAGCAGCTGTAGCGCCGCCACTTTTCTTGATTACATTATGTATGTAATTTATTTTAAGATATATATATTTAATAAGTACTCTCATTTTTTCGCAAAAAAAAAATGATTGCGAAACCTCGTTGTCTGTAGGAGCTGTCCTCCTTAAGTATGAATGGCTTAAAAGAAACACCATTTGGCTTAATAATAAAGTAAAACAAGCATCCCACGACAGTTGATTCTATGTTACCGGAACGACCCGAATATATATCCGGTCAAGGACTGCCACTCCAGCAGCATTCGCGGTACATGCATGGGGAATTTTTATGCTGCTACAACAACAAGCATCTTAAAGTCTCTCCAACCACCAGGGTACATAATTGTTTATTTATTTCAAAGTCAGAATCCTCTTAAAGCAACGTAACGCCAAATTATTCATCAGTCACTTTAATTGCACTTTTAATGGCAATAAATTGTGCTTGAGGCTGTGATATTTCCTTTAGCAATACCTATTGTCGATAAACAATCGATGACGAAATTGGTTTAGCCGATGTTGCATCAGACGCCGACTCAATTGTGCGTTGAACAAAACCATATTCATATTCAGAAACCTTTTTATTGCATCATTGAAGGCGACACAATGAGGATGAATGCATTGATGAAAACAATACACCAAAATATAGAGGAAATCATAATTATTTAATAAATTCATAAAAACCAAAACTATGTGCAGGCACTAAAGGTGTTTACTGGTACGTAACACGAGCCTACAACGATTACAGGTAACAGGAGCGTTCAAATTTTAAATTTTTAACGCAATTTCATATAAAAAGTTGTGTTCAATAATAATTCAATATAATTCAAATCGATTTGCAATCTATGCCCAACAGTTTGTTAAGCTCCATATTCCGACATATAATTGGACTAAAAGCCAAGGCCAGATATCGGAACTGGTGGTCATCTCGTCTAGAGATAAACGACAATTTAACCTAGGCCTTTGAACATATTTAATTGAATTTTGAGTAGAATAAATTCTGTTGTTAAACATAACGAAATCCTGGTTCAAATTATTATTATTGCGGTGGGACAATTATTGTATTGAATTCGAATTCTTTGCTTTACCTAGTAGAGAGTACTTAACTCAAATAAGAGCTGTTTATTTGAAAACTTATATTTTATTGGTGGCCATTGACTAAATGGAAGAGAAAACCGTGTACATATGTATAGACGCACAAAAATAAATAACCTAGTTCGGTCAGCAGCAAAGGATATGCACAAAGAGGCTCGGATGTAGAGAATTCAATCAATCTAAACAAAGAGATAATGCAAAAACGGTCACAGGTTCAAGTCACAAATATTCATCCATAAAACGTTTCATTGAACTTATCTGTTGATCATTGAAAATTCACCGAGCTAATTGGGCGAGAATTACATTTTAATTAAATAATGAATATTCATGAACACGGACACGACATACCACCTACTTCGTGAATAACGTGCAAAATATAGAATTAATGAATGCTTCGATTATTTTACCAACGGTATGCCAGAAATATGCTAAGTATCTACATATTTCCGAGCCAGCAATATTAACAAATTTAAAATATGTAAATGCATATAAAGCAGAGAGGCTACTGAAACCGGGGAACACTTTGCTGATAAAAACCTATGTTTGTAATTAGAAAATGTTTTTTTATTTTCAAAGGAAGTTTGCGAATATATGAAACATTTTTTTGTTTTTACAGCTATATTTAATAGTCGCTTAATGGTCAAAACTAGGTTGGCATAGATTTTGTTGAACAAAATATTTAAGGAGATTTTCTAAGGGAATTTTCAAAAAATTGATTTTTTGTTTGCATTTTTACAAAGTGTAATACCTTTAAAATATTGTGTGCAAATTTGAAGTGAATCCAACAAATACTTTTCGAATTATTCAACAATTAACAAAGGGCGCTCGGGCGCTCCGGAGCGTTCGAGAGCAAGTAGCAAAAATTTACATGCGTTTTTCTCAAAACTATGTTTTTTGAACTGGTGATCACTGTAACTTAAAAACCGCTTGGTAGATTTCAATAAAATTTATACTGCTTTTGAAAAACAAAAATCTCGTGCGTGATTAAAGGATTTTTTTTTCAAAAATTTCTATTTTTGTTAAACAATTAATTGTCGGTTTTTTTCGAAAATCTGAAAACTATTTTCTGGGGCCGCCATATTGTTAAATAAAAAAACAAAATCGATCAGGCACAAGATTATCTATTAATAAAACTAATTTCTCTTGTCCGATTGATTTGAGCTAAATCTCCAAGGACTTGTGATGATCACCGCAAGGGACTTCTGGAGAAACGAGCTCCACATAAACAGCGGTAACTTTTACAATAATTAATTTTTTTTTTGAAATTTTGCTTAAGTCAAGTCGAAACATGATGAATTAATGCTATGTTTTTAGTTTTGAAAAATAAAGCAATTGACCAGCAAAAAAATATTATTGAAAATCATCATTTTTTCAGGCGTCTAACCCTAACCTCTTAAGTTATTAGCATTATTTTATGTTACTTCTGACTTTCAATCTCTTGAAGAAATTCTCTTGTAATTTGTAATATAAAAGCAATATTTGTGTTTTTTTTTAATCTCTATTGAACGGTTAAAAAAACTGCAATCTGCTACTGATTTAGAGCAGTTGTTCTGGCAACACTGGCTGCAGTAGAAAATAAACAAAAAATGCCGGTACATTGACATTCAGCTAAAAATCATGTCACGCGGCAAAGATATCAGGGTCATTTTTTCATCAAACTAAATGTATATTTTATCTATGTATGTATAAACATATATCAGTATACTATCGCTTGATTTTCAAAGCTTAATAAACGAAACACCATCGCAAATGAGCTAACAAAACACAGTTAACTACCAATTAAAGTATATCGTCCCGCTGGTATCTTACCCGCTATTCTATACATATCACACACAGCACAATCAAAGATAAACGTCAAAAATGCGACGCTGCGCCACTTTAGCGTGAGACGCTTTCGTTTCCTTTTCAATTACATTTCCTCTCACATTCTACCTCTCTCCTTTTATATAGCTCGACTCTCTTTTTCGTTTCTATATTCTTTATTCAATTTCTTGCACAAACACTAAAAATGGACAACCAAAAAATGGGTGGAATTCCAATTTCACATTTTCACAGCGCTTGCATAGCTACACCTAGCCTACCGCCAAGGCACGAGGGTGCGGCAATAAATGCCTGTAGAAAAAAATTGCCATATCCACCTTCCTTTCACGGATTTGATGACTAACCACTTGCAAGAGTAATTTTGGTTAAAAATTTTAACTTACACTTCAACTAATCACCACACAACGAATATAACGTCGAAAAGCGTTCTGTTAGATTTTATAGGATGCACATAAAATTGTAACTGATGTTGCAGCGGGCGGGGCGGTTGTAACTAACGGATAACGTTAGTAGTTTTTTTTTTTTACTTTCTTGTATACTAGAAACGCACACGAAGGTGAATGAAAACTGTCAATGAATGAAATCGAAACCGCAAAAATTGATAATTAACGCGTACTGCAATAGATTTTAGTATTGTACCGATCTATACAGTGGCTAAAATTGAACTCGAAGGAATTGGCCGCAACTAGCTTATTTTAAATTGATGTTAAATACGTGCAGCGCGAACAATGTACTCCATCTACACGCTCACGCACACTGTGTACTTGACATCTGTCAGCAAAAGTAGATGTAGTTGCCACAAGTCTAAATCAAATCAACAAATAAATTATTTCTAAGAACTCAAAAAAATGCTGCTATAACAGCAATGCTATGAATTAATTTGGTTTTCATTTATGAGAGGATGTCTAATTTGTCAGCTCATTTGGCAGTTACGTCACAAAAATGAGTGTAAAAATGTAACTACTGCTCTTGAGTGCAATAAGCATTTAGAGTTATGTGGTAGCATTGTTCTGTTGCTATGCAACATACAATGTGTTGCCATTTTAGTGATGTACCACAGTCGGTCGTTAGCAACCCTGTGTGCTTTCAATCACGGAAACTGACACAGGTTCGTGTCTAAACTATATAAGAATTAATTTGAGTTGCACCAAAAAAAAATATATTGAGTTCTTCAACCTATAATTTGTAGAAGTTTTTGCCTTTGATGAAGCCTTAAATTATAAATGAAAATATTTTTACAAAACCTTATGAAAACACACGTGCTCCCAAAATACGTCGCTGACTAAATGTAAATTTTTGCTTCGTACTGTACCAAATACTACTCGCATTGTAAATGGACGCCATTTTGTAAGTTTGTGACAAAAGGAAGTGTGAATAGGAACTCACAGTAGTCAATTATGCTCATATTTACCATATTTAAGCATTCTTTAAGTGGTTTTTAACAAATATATATTTTTGATCTGTATTTAAAATGTATTTTACCAAAGGCACAACAACAAATTTAAATAAATTTTCATGGGAGCTGCAGTGCTTTATGTAAATGTAATACATACATATATATTAAGAAAATAGTTAATATCACAGAGCTGATTGCAGCAATAGGATCAATGCCAAGAGCATATTTATTCTAATAAAATCGTATTTTTTGAATAAAAATTGGATTGTGCTCGCACAATTTAGTCACGACGCTTTTCAATTTTTTAAATGAGCGCTGCAAGAACGCGTGAGTGCAAATCTAGCTAATTAATCACAATTTGGCGTTAACCTTAGCAATTACAGATTATTCGTTCTGACTATGGCATACCAAAAAGCATCGTCGTTCAATAACTTCCATTGTGAGCTAAAGTGTAATATGTAATAACATGCGACAGTTTTAAAGCCATTGAATAAATACAAAATTTATGTAGGAAAGGTATTTATAATTTTTATACAGGCGCGCACTTGTGCACATGGTTGTTGTAATTTCGTTCGGATAACTGTTGTATATAGTAGAATAAAAGAATCGAAATAGATATAGACATATATACATACGCAGGTAGATACATATATGCATACAGTGAAGGCAAGGCGTATATAAGTTATATGTGGTTCACTTTCCCTCTGGAGCAGTGATGATGCCTTGGTCCAGCGGCGGGTGTTGCTGACACGTCTCAGCTACTTCTTGATTCTAATTAGCCTTAGGATGTTTAGGTTGGGAGACTTGACTTCGTCCCCTTTGTTGGACTATTGGCCTTGTGGCTCAACAGTGTAAATCAATACATCAAACATTAACGGCGGCGTGCCGGAGTAAAGTCAATCGTTCTTTATTAAACAATTGTCTGGACAAAACTGATTATAAGAATGGAATGAATAAAAGACTAAAGCTAAGTACATAAATGGAAATATGAATCTAAACCTAAATACATAATAAGTACATAAAGATCATGCCATCGGTTTGTGGTCTGTAAAACCGACTCAGCATATTTCCGATCAGAATTCCAACGCTTGCGACACAACAGAAACGGCTGGCCGTTGCTCCGACTCACATTATTTTGTTTATGTTGCATATGTGGTCGGGTTCAGCGACATTGTTTGCGCGCGGGTTGCTTGGTGAATTCATTGCGAGGGACGTTCGATGATTTGGCTGTTAACTAGCCCCCCTTTAAGATTGTTGCCGTCCTCGGTGACACTTAACTCCTTTACCAGTTCTTGCAATTTGATGGAAGATCTTCTCCGGTACCCAACACTGATAGATTATGCCAATACAGCCAAAGGCAAGGCTGAGTGTTACACCAACCATGAACCAGACTCTGGGAGTCCCTCCGGAAAACATATCGTCTCTTAACTTCTGAATTATATGCAGATTGTGCTCATTCATCCTTTGTAACATTGGTAGGCTGAGCACTTGGTCGTGTCCTGTAATATTCAGCAATGGTGACGCCACGATGCCTGGACTCTTGTTTACAACACCATTGTAGTTAATGTATGTGGTCTCGTTTATAGTTGCAATACGTTCAAATGTGATGAGATGTGTGCCTTCAATTGTCATCACTGGGCCGTCATCTACTCTTACTCTTGCTGATAGTTCGTTGACAACGATTATTCCTTCGTCTAATAGGGTAATCGGTTCCAAGTGGCCTGGCTGTGTGTGGCATAACGCTGAACCTCCGGAATGTAATCCGCTGGCGCATGTGTCATAAGCAGATTTCTTGCAGAACGTCGCAAAGTTGGTTGTAGCGCATTCTGTCACAGCTAGGACTCCATCGTCGCATTTAGCTACTATGTCATCATGTACTTGCAGAATGGTGTTATTGTGGGCAACAGGATATATCATAACCTTCTTACAAATAGTCTTAACATTATAATATTCAATTATTATGTGGATTACTCTATTTGATTGAAATATTTTTATATTTGATACTGCCATTAAACTAACTATTGGGACCTCTGCGAGCTGTTCGGTAAAAATTGATTTTAAATCTTCGTGGTCGAGAATTGCGGGGTTTATGATGTTAGATTTGGCGAGCGTTATAGTGAGCATAAGGTTTTGGATTTCAGTGGTTAACATTCTATTTCGTGCAAGTAAAGTTTCATACAAATGAGGAGAGTCTACGAACTCGCCTTTTTTTTTCTTTAATTAATTTATTTACTGCATCAGTTAAAAGGTTAATTTGTTTCTGTGCTTCAGTGATTACTATTACTTGTCTGTTGTTTGATTCTATGAGCTCGGCTTCGGTAAGCATAATCTTTTCTAAGTCTGATGCATCAGGCGTACCTGCAACGATTTTTAAAGCTGTTCCTAGAAAGTCTAAACTTCTGGCCATTCTATGGTGTACCGTTAAGCTAGATAAAATATTCTGAATATGGTCGATATCTACATTTAACAATTTTCGCATGTGTGACTGAGGGAAAAGTTTTGATAATTTAATTGTATCATCTATAATGCTCACGAAATTAGATAAATTTGTAGAATGTCTCACGTAACTATGTTGTTCCCATACAAAAACGTTTCCGTCCAATATCGGAATGTAGCTTGCGTGCGAGAAATCGGTGATGCGTGCGTGAGTTGTGGATAAGAGTATGAGGGTCACTCCGATGAACCTGTATGAAATGATTAAACTGAATTGCAGTAACTATCTGTAAGAATCTTATGCGTTATGACCTATGTTTACCTCACATTGTCCTTATGGACCACTCTCCCCTTAACAAGTATAGACGTTCCCAGGTCTGCTTGTACGGCGCCCTCTGTGCACAAGGGAGATAGTTTGTTACCTAATCTTTTGTTATTTTTGAGGTAAACTTTTTCTCCTACATCAAACATCCTGTTCTGTCTGTTCGGGTTGCATCTAGCTAATTAATCTTGCTGAGCTTTTATTAGTCGATCTTTGATTTTTTGCTTAATTTCGTCCGGTATAGAGTGAATTACATCGAGTGGTTTTTGTTCTGTTACTGAATGTATGGTTTTATTATATTCTATTGTTGCTCTCATGATAGCCTGAACTGTATCGCTAACTTTTTTATCCAACTTTAAACACCTTGCGATTTCTATTAATGTATTGTGGAAACGTTCCGCTTGCCCATTGGAACAGCTATGTAATGGGGGGGCGTTTACAACGTCAATGTTAAACTGATTTTTTAACAATGAAGTGATCGTTTCGGAATTAAACGCTGGCTCATTGTCGCAATAAACGGTTTTTGTGTTTGGAAATGTATTAATTATAAGTAAAATGGGGTTAACAATATCGACTATTGATCTAGAAGGTAAGGGCAGGACGACGGTGAATTTGGAAAATTTATCGATGCAAGTCAGGAAAAGTTTCTGATCGGTAGAAAATATGTCAATGTGTAACATTTCTCCGACAAATGAGGGAATTGGCGTCTTCCCGAGTTCTTGTTTTTTGGGGTGTCGGTCGTACTTGGCGATAGCGCAAACTTTGCAATTTAGTACAACCTCGTTAGCCAATTTAGTAATTTTTGGGAAGTAGTAGTCCCGAAGTATCTGTTCTACGTTTTCTTGTGCCGCTCTGTGCGCACGAATATGTTCGGTGTTGATTATTTCTACCTGTTCGTCTTTGTTAGTGATGTCTGACACTATTCTTTTGCAATGCCAGAATTTGGTTGTCGGGAAAATTGAAACTAGCTCATGTTGAAATGCAGCTAAAGTTGTGAGTTCGCAATAAAACGCGTTTACAACATCGGGGTTCACAGCAAGTTTTAATGTTTCTATGAGATTAATTTTATCTGTAAATTGAATTAAGTGACGGGTTTTTTTGCCAAATAGAATAAGTCTTCGATGCAACGAATAACGTGATTCTTCCAAAGTTATCTGATTTCTATAACAATTTAGGGGGTTATCAGTTGTTTGTATAGTGTATGTAAGGGATACCTCACTGTGAATAGTGGCTATGTCTGATTGCGTTTCGTCTTGGAGAGCGTTAAGCTCTTGCCTAGATAAGGCATCTGCGACAAAGTTTTCTTTCCCTGGCTTGTAATGCAATTGGGCGTTATGTTGTTCAATAAACGCCTTCCACCTCTTGATTTTCGCATTCGTATTTTTCTCAGACACTGCGAACGTGAGAGGTTGATGATCTGTAAATATATGTAGCTCTCTTGTACCGTAAAGGTAATTCTGCAGTTTGCCGAGGGCCCATACAATCGCCAACAACTCTCTTTCGTTGGTAGCATAGTGAGTTTCGCACGTTTTTAGCGTTCGGGAGATCATGGTGATGGGTCTACCGCCTTGAGATAATACTGCTCCAATGCCATTTGCAGAAGCATCTGTAGTCAAGTCAAAAGGTCTTTTGAAATCAGGGTACATGAGCATAACATCTTCTGATGCTAGTATGTTTCTCAATCGGTTAAAAGCGTCGCGTTGAGATTCGTCAAATTGGACTGCTACTTTCATAGACATGTGTTTGCTTACAGTGCCGTTTTCGCCTTTTAGTATATTAGTCAAGGGTCTTGCTATGGCTGCAAAGTCTTTGATAAACACCCTATAGTAGCTGGCTAGGCCTAGAAAAGATCTCAGAGAGTATAAATTTTTTGGTTCAATGTACTCTTGGATCGCCTTGACTTTTTCTGGGTCTGTTTTTGCTCCCTCGCTAGTAACAATGAAGCCTAGATACTCGACACTTTCTTTAAAAAATTTCGACTTTTCCTTGGAGATTCTCATATTAGCATCGCAAAGTTGCTGAAGTATTATATCGATATGGCGGACGTGGTCTGCGGCATTTTCAGAGAAGATAATTACGTCATCCACATAGACATAACATATCTTTCCGATCTGTTCTCGCAAGATATTATCGATTGCTCTTTGAAAAATGCTTCCCGCATTTTTTAGACCAAAGGGCAAACGACAGAATTCGTATTTTCCGCCATTTATCGAGAAGGATGTCTTTTCACGATCGTCCTCCGCTAGGTAAATCTGGTGGTATCCGGATTTAAGATCCAGTGTGGTAAAAAACTTAGCCTTTCCGAGGTTAGCTAAGATTACCTGGATACTCGGCATCGGATATCGGTCGGCGATGGTCTTCTCATTTAGTTTTCTAAAGTCAATGACCAGCCGTTTATTCTTATTTCCGTTGGAATCTATTCCTTTCTTATCAACAACCCAGACTGGGCTATTATACGCAGATCTTGATGGCCTTATGATGCCATCTTTCAACAGCTGTGCGACTTCGTTGTTTACAAAATCTGACACGCCTACAGGGTATGGATAGGGCTTTGAATATACCTCCTTATTGTCTACAGTCCGGATCCTGGCGACGACTGAAGTATTGTAAGGCAGTGCCTCGTTAGAGGTCGCGAATGCACTAATTCTCTTCAGTATCATTTTCTTGAATTCGCCTTTTACGGAATTTGGGACTACGATATCATCGACACGTGTAAAGTTCACGTTATCGCACGGATGGTGATTGAGTATTTCCGAAGTATTACCGTAGTTTATGCTGTTTTCCATCAGGTCAATAGTTACCCCCGCCTGCGTGAGCAGATCGAAGCCTATTATAGCATCAAAGGTGTCAAGGGTATCTTATATGAAAAACGTGGCAACTTTCCCAAAAATTACTATTGAACATTTTTTTTGAATTTTACTGGACCCATGAATGGAGTTCACAGTAAAAGGGGTGTCGACTGGTGTTACGTTTTTTAACTCCTTTACGGGTTTAATGTAACTTTTTGCCGCCCCGGTGTCGATAAGAATCTTTAATGTTTTGCCAGCCAATTGACGCTCGACAAACGGCAATCGGGAACGACCTCTAAAAAATTCAATAAATCGTTGTCCTCGGGTTCGCCACTTTCGTCATCTATTTCAGCACGCGCAGTTTCGGCCATTTCTTCGTATTTTTTCTCGTCTTGGGTAGGCGCTCGTTGCGTAATATTGTTAATCTTTTGGCGCCTATAGCCTGCGTTCTGGAGATCATGCGTTCTGAAGTGTTATGCCTTTTCCGAGCCCCGTCTTGTGTAGAATAGCCCTGTGGCTTTCCCCAATTGGTCTGTTGTCTTAACTTGGACATCGAAGGATCAACGTCCATGGGTTGAGCCTGATACTTTGATTGTGGCTCTTTGTCATTCGCTAGCGTTTTAGGGTCAGCTTGCTGTGCCCTGCTTTGGCCTTGATTTCCCACAAAATGTGGATTTCTTTCCTGGCCCCTGCCTTGTCTAGCTTGGTTACGATTGCCAAATCTAGTATTATCGCCGCTATGGTTTCTTTCTTCAATTACTTTAGCATAAGATGCAGCAAATGCGCTTCTTTCGATGCTATTTTCAGCCTCACGGGCCACTGCTAATGCAGATGGCAAATCCTTGGGCTTCGCTGGGATTACTAAAGATTTTAGGGGCCTCCTAAGTCCTGCCATGAAAGCGTGTAGTGCATCGTCTCTAATTTCTGCACAAAAAATGGACGCAGCTTGCTCGTCATGAGTCATTACTATTTTATTTGTGACCAGAGTGAGCTTCTTTTCTACCTCATCGTAATATTCCATTAAGTTTAGGTCACCCTGCCTAACCAGTTCTAGTTGCTGCCTAAGTACGCGCAAGGATGTTTTGTCTGCGTACGAGCAGTCGAGCCTAGCGATAATGGCGTCAAAATTAAGCACTGTATTGTGCGGCGTAAGGATGGTACGAGGTGGACCAGTTACTTTGTTTTTTAAAATGGCCACAGCCTCGTAATGCGCCTCGCTGCCTACGTATATTTTGAAAATCTCATATGCGTCTATAGCCGCCTGTCGCCACGACACGTATTCCTCATGATTTCCATTGAAGCTAGGCACTGATTTTACAATGTCTAAATTCACCTCACATCCCACACTAGGGTCAATTGTTACTCTCTGGTATGTTTCAACTTGTGGGGTCTCTATTCTTAACGCATTAACCTGACCTCTAACTGTTTCAAGTTCCGCTCGGAACTCGTCTTTTAGTCTCCTCTCTTGTTCGAGGAGCGCACTGTTTACCGCACCTTCTATTAACGCTTTTAGTAATGCTGGCTCCATTCCTAATTGACCGTTTCTTTCTGGCCTAAATCCTATTTCTTGCTCTTCGTCACTGTCGTACT
The DNA here is from genome assembly GCA_037575425.1 of Anastrepha fraterculus. NCBI lineage: Eukaryota > Metazoa > Arthropoda > Insecta > Diptera > Tephritidae > Anastrepha > Anastrepha fraterculus. The sequence goes on along the minus strand of JAYXIM010051948.1, from coordinate 5,444 downwards.
CTATCTTTATATTTCTATAAGCCCAAGTCATGAGCAGCCAATGAAGCGAAAATATCAACTTGTTTCTCTTTTTTTTTTCAACAAAAAAACTGCACTTGCACGTCAATAATTTCGCGACTATACCGTAATGCTCACTTTCGCATTGCCAATTTATTCACAATTTTTTTTATTTAAAATAGTTTTTCATCAATACTTTTTCTAATTTTTACCGAACATTCACTTACATGTTCTTGTTTAGGGCCATGGTGTTCCTAACTTAATAGATATCGTAAGATTATCTATGTAATTCCAGTTTTAACTCTGTTGGGCGCCAGTTATATGTGGTTCACTTTCCCTCTGGAGCAGTGATGATGCCTTGGTCCAGCGGCGGGTGTTGCTGACACGTCTCAGCTACTTCTTGATTCTAATTAGCCTTAGGATGTTTAGGTTGGGAGACTTGACTTCGTCCCCTTTGTTGGACTATTGGCCTTGTGGCTCAACAGTGTAAATCAATACATCAAATATTAACGGCGGCGTGCCGGAGTAAAGTCAATCGTTCTTTATTAAACAATTGTCTGGACAAAACTGATTATAAGAATGGAATGAATAAAAGACTAAAGCTAAAGCAGCGACATTGTTTGCGCGCGGGTTGCTTGGTGAATTCATTGCGAGGGACGTTCGATGATTTGGCTGTTAACTTATATAGAAGAGTAATTGGAAGAAGAGGAAATCGCTTTTAATTTTGAAATGTTAGTTGTTGTGTTGTGAATGCGGACAAACTAATTTTATCTATTTGACATTCATTCCATTCTTCTCTTCGCTCATCCTTGACTGTTCTAATTTAAAAAATATTTTTGCTGTTCGAAAGTCACCACCTTGAATAAATTTGCCTTGAGTGAAAGCTCCCAAAGACGGACGCTCTAATAAGCGAATACATTCTTGGGAACGAGAATTTTTTCCATAGAAAATGCTCTTCCATGCACGGACTTTGAGCTCTGTTGCTCCAACTGAAATAAAATACAGAAGGTAGCGTGTTCCGGAAATCGTTAAGTAATTTTTCGCGATACTGACAACCGAATTGAAGACGCCGTAGCTTGAAAATGCGTGTGTGTGTATATAATTTCTTTGTTTTTGGTAGTTTCTATTGCTTTTGGCTACTCTTCCTCTTCATAAACAAATAATTTTCCTTCCTTTTGTTTGTTTATTCATGGAGTCTGACGACACAGCGAATTCGGAAGGCGCAACTTGGTCTTCTATCATTCTTGGAATTGTAGTGTGACAGACGGTAGTTACGCGGATTAGTGAACAGCTGTTTTTTTTATTGTCAAATAAAATTGGGTCGCAAAGGACAAATACTGCGACTAGCACTGCATCCATAACATCTCAGGTAAGAGAACCAGAAATCTTGAAAATTTTAAGTTTAATACGGTACAATTTATAGCGTTGTAATTCGTATTATATATTCATGAAGGACTAGACTTGCCTGCCACTTCGACAGCAATGCCATTGTACTTAGTCTTGCCATAAGTTCTGTGGCAAATTTTACAATGCATGCGGCGAGAACGAATTCGCAGGAAGAAGTTTCGTTATTTTTGCCACGACTAATTAGAGATGATCTTCCCATGAAAGCCTACCGTCGCTCAACTGGTCATCTTTTGACAACGCACTTGAAGAAAATTAGACTCGACAGATACAAGCAGCTTTTTCGGTGGAACGCGGGCAACGGCCATGGAAATATTCTTTTCACAGATGAGAAAACTTTCACTGTTGAAGAAGTTTTTAATAAGCAAAATGACAAAATCTATGCTAAAACTTCTAAAGACGCAAAAACTGTTGTTCCAACGGTTCAACGTGGCCACCATCAAGCCTCCGTAATGGTTTGATGGGGAGTGTCTCGTAAAGGCGCTACATCTATTCTTTTCTGCACAAAAGGGGTTAAGAGAGGGATTATGTCTTAGAAGGCGTGGGGGTGCAGTTGAGCAGTACTCTCTTCAATGGAGAGCGTTTGACCTTCTAGCAAGATTCCGCTCCAACAAACACCACCAAGCAGTGTCTACAAAAAAATGTCCTGGGTTCATAACCGCGGAAGATTGGGAGCTGGATGACCAGATCTAAATCCATTGCACTACAGTTTGTGATCAGAATTGGGGAACATGGCCTGTCGAAGACCTCACAGAAATCAGTATCCATGGAGACCATGTGTGCTGTAATAGCTGAATGGCTTAATCGTTTGAAGGCTTGTGCAAAAGCAAACGCTGATCATTTCGAATGAATATTTAAACTTTTTTTTAAATTTAGATGAATAAATAAAACTAACTTCATTAAAAAAAGTATTTTAATTTCATATCCATAATAACTTGTAACAGAACGTATGGCAGGACTTAATATATGTGGGCATTTCTTTTTGCCCTCCACAAATCATTTGCACGTTCTCCCCATTTGGTGACGAGCAGACACTCATCGTCCAGGTTGAACGTTTGTTTCTGTTTGCCATATAAAATTGGAAAAAAGCATTTTTAAACTTAAGAATTAAACGAAAATGCTATAAAATACTTACCGCGTTGTGCTCATCATATTATTCGAGAATTGTAAGGCTGCAATGATTGTTTTCAGTCTTTCTTCTTCTGCTCTTTAAAAGTTCATTATTTTTCGATCACAATAGATATTAACTACTATTTTTCGGGAATGTTGGCGTCGAAAATTTCGCTGATTTGCTTAAATTATGAAATTTAAGTCTAGTTGTCAATCCGCAGTAGTTGCACTTAATTCCTGAGATAATTCCGAATTAAGTATTTACTCCAACCCACAACAGTGGGTTCTACGTTACCGCAACGGATTTATATGCGGTGAACGAATGTCACTCCAACAGCATTTCCTATATGTTTATGCCGCTGCAACAACATCGTTGTAAACATGGAAGAGGGCAAATATTTGTTGCCATCGTGATGACTCTCAGTTCTATGATAACTAAGTTAAGTCAAAGTCTTTTCTAACAGAGCTCTTAGACATAATTTTATATGACATAGCCCAATCTACCATACCAGCAAAACGTGTTTGGGTTAGCACAAATTCCCCTTAACTTAGAAAACATAGAGAGCTGTAGGTGTCAGATTCCTTGGTTATGTTCATACGTAAATTAAGAGCCCTAATTTTGTTATCTACAAGGTAAAGCCCAAAAAAAAAAAACAAGACTGACGTCATAAAAATGTTTTTGAAGGCGCCATCTTTTTAATGAGTTAGTGAGTTGGAAGTTACATCCCTAGCTGGCTTCCAGTGAAAACTTGGTAACATTCGGTTCAGTGGAAGCGAAGTTATTGCGTCTAAAGTGTCAGTATGTTTGTGTCATCGGTACAAAAATGAGTTTCGAGCAAAGAGCTAATATCAAATGTTGTTTTAAAATCGGTAAAACGTTTACTAAAACATTTGCATTGATGAAAAAAGTTGATGGCGATGTTTGTGACAGAGTTCATGAGTGGTTTACACGTTTCATAGATGGTTGTGAGGGCATAAATGGCAATAAACATTCGAGCCGTCCAAAATCAGTAATCACCGAAAACTCCATCAAAATTGTTCATAAATCGATCAAAAATGAGCCAAGTCATCATTGAAATTCATGGAATCAGAGTTGAATATCTGCAAAACATCGATTTATCGCATTTTAATTGATTATTTGGGCTTACGAAAGGTTTGTGCACGTTTCATTCCGCACAAGTTAACTGAGGACCAAAAATTGCTCAGAATTTATCAATCGAAAGACCTCATTAAAGAGGCGAGAAAAGGCGAGTACTTCCTTTACAACATTGTAACCGGTGATTAAACGTGTTGGTTCCAACATGAAGCTAAACCTAAGCGTCAAAGTGCCGAATGGAAGGCCGCAGATGATTAATCCATTTCAAGCTTAATTACCTCAGATAATTGATCTATTTGAACGTAGGCTTACACTTTATTCCAAACTTTAATTTAGTATTACAAGTATTATAGAACAGGCCGTCAAAAGCAGCGCTGATTCTTAACCTTGTGTTGTAAGAAGGGGAGTGAAAAGCAATCTCAGTTCTTTCCCAGGTAAACATTTTCAAAATTTGCAAGTATCATATGTGTATAATTTTGCAAAATTTAATTGTTTCCTTCAAATTTAATAAGGTATTCACAAGATGTTATTGACTGCCTCTTTGATTCCTAGTATATGCCGATCTACTGAGGAAATGTGACAAGACTTTTAATGAGAAACTAAAGCAAAAAATGTATACCTATATTCTTTAGCTTCTTCAATCCAACGCAGGTTGTGTTTTCAGGTGGCAGTAAAAACAACATTCACTGATTTATTGTAAATTAATATTTAAAACACTTATTAAAGTATTTGAAACACTTATTGAAGTATTTAAAACACTTATTATGCACCTAATAGATGTGGACACCCACGAAGGTGTATTGCTTCAAATATTTATGCAAAGTGTGTAATCAGACAATTTGTAGCGATAAAGTAAAATCGATCACTTAAATTTGTTCGTGTGAATACTTTGCGTACCACCCACAATGCAGGAGGAGTGTGTGTGAAATCTCAAATTATTTTAGTGTGTTGATAAAAATTAAGTGACTTCAAACACGTACACGAAATCCCATCTAAATATACAAAGCGAATTCATAAAAAGAATATCAAAAATATTCCGTATTCCATACAGAAAAAATGTTCAATAGTTATTCCTAATTTTTCAAAGTGAACGCCAAACATTATCCATCAGTCAAAAATTTAGAGAGCAAAGTGACAGCTCGATGCAAGAGTGTGCTGGAGAAATTTTAGCCAGCAATAATTATTTATCATGAAAATATATTTTCAGATCATACAGTGCTGTATGATTGGACTTTTTGTAAACAAACAAATTTAATTTTTATGAAGTCTGATTTTTTCATTAAAATATATGTCATATTATGCCTGGTACAAGCATTTTGCCGAGGCGCCTCGAGTGTGCAGGTGTCGTGCGGCGGGAAAGATGCAGATGCAATTTTCATCTGAAACCAAAAACCCAAAAAAATTTTTATTTTAGAATAGTGTAGCTTCTATTTAAACCAAGAAAATTAAACAAAAAGTGAGAAATTCAACAATTTTTCGCTAATTAAAAAAAATAATTTTTTTGGAAAAAACAAATTCACTTTGGATTGTTTAAAAAGTGGGTTAATCAAAATTTTCTTAAAGTTTTTTAGGTTCAACTAGAAGATAATTTAATTCAGAATTCAATCCATGTTATCTCGTTTCCCTATCTTTTCCGCCAATTAAGAAGAATCGTAAAAATAAAAGACCGAGAAATCGCACTTCGAGTGATCCGGCTGCTCGTATACCTGCTCGATGCTTGCTCACAACTTCTTCTGTAACTCCGAAAATATTTTGAATTTGCTTCTGAAATTTTGAGGACACATTCTTGGATAGTTTGGGAAGACATTTATGCAAAAAAGAATCGATTTTTTGAAGC
>JAYXIM010051947.1:0-20888 GCA_037575425.1 Anastrepha fraterculus | reverse complement strand
TTAAGCGTCAAAGTGCCGAATGGAAGGCCCCAGACGAGCCACCATCCACAAAATCGCGTTTGGAGAAGTCAAAAATCAAGTCGATGCTCATTTGGTTTTAAGATTCCAAGGGAATTGTTTGGCGGATATTTTCTTTACCGATGGGTCCAAGACTGAAATAGGGTCTGGAGCCGGATGGTATTTAAATGATTGTAATAAGTATCACTATGCTATGGGGGGAATGGCAACTGTTTTCCAAACAGAAGTTTTTGCCATCCTAAAAGTAGCCGAATGGATAATCGAGAGGAGATGGAGCGGGAAACAGATTGGAGTCTTCAGTGACAGTCAGGCTGCATTGAAGGCCCTGGAGAACGCGAAGCAAACCTCAAAAATTGTTCAAGAATGTAAGAAGAAGCTTAATTCTGTCGCAAGACAAAACAGGCTTGTACTTATATGGGTTCCGGGACACTCCGGTGTTCAAGGAAACGAAATTGCCGACGAATTGGCCAACCGTGGATCAGCGGTGCCCCCACAGGAGCCAGAGCCAATAATCGGAATCAGTCCCGCAGGAATCAAGAATTGGATCAACGATTATAAAGGCAATCTACATAAAGAGCGATGGTCCGGTCTAGAACGCTGCAGAACTGCAAAGTGTTTTGTGCCAAGTCCGAATAGAAAACTGTCAAACTTTCTACTAAAACTTAGAAGGAAAGACATTCGGTTGATGATCGGCATCATTACAGGACACAACCCATGGGGTCAGCATATGACCACCATTGGAACCATCGAGGACCCGGTATGCCTGTCATGCTTGGAGGAGGCGGATAGCACTGAGTACTTTCTCTGTGAGTGTCCTGCCTTTGCTAGAGCACGGGTACGAGTTTTGGGTACCGATGTCGTGAGAATGAGTAATATTCTTTCTCTAAAACTGGAGGATATTTACAGATTTGCCAAAGAATCTGGAAAATTCTCACAGGACTAACTATCTCTATCTCTGTCTCTATTCTTTCCTATCTCTTTCTCTGATACTTTTCTCCCTCCCTCCTTGACTATCTACCCCCTTTCCAGAGCTTTAAATACAATGGGCTCTTTAGCCTGAGTGTTTTAGGAGCCACCAAATCTCCTGGTGCTCCTTGGCTCGACCTTTTCAAATTCAAATTCAAGGGAATTGTCCACGAGGTGCTCGTGCCAACGGGCCAAACGGTCATTACAAGTTTCTATCTTGACGTTTTGAAGCGTTTGTTACATCGCATTCGTCGAATCCGCCTCAATACGAAGGAGAAAGCTTGACTTATAGCATGATAATGCAATATCTCATCGATCAACTGCCGTGACTGATTTTTTGACTAGAAATCGCATTTTAACCATCAATCACTCACCGTATTCACCTGATATGGCTCCCTGTGACTTCTTCCTATTCGGAAAATTGCAATCCATCATGAAAGGAAACCATTTTGCGTCCATAGAGGCCATCCAAAAGGCTTTCACCGACATCCTGAAGGACATTCCGGTCAATGACCTGAAACCCTCTTTCGAAAAGCTTTTAGATCGCGCAAAACAGTGTTTCGAGGTCAGAGGCTATGACTTTTATCATAGTGAAAAAATTAAGGTTATGAAATTATCTACCAGATGATACTTCTTATACAAAGAAATTCACTCCCAGAATATTTCGCTTTTGATTTTAAGATCTCAAGCTTTTAAAAAAACACCCGATATTTATTTATTTTTAAATAACTATTTTCTTTTTCAAATAGGTAACATGGATGCGATTGCTACTTTTTTTCACGAATGTTTGGGAGTTATTTCATTTTACTCGATTTTTTAAAGTTGTACAGCATGCCCCCTAATTTGCCTCTCTTAATATCCCTGAAGACATATTGCATGTATTTTTTTACAATAGTACCTGTATATATAATTTATACAGTTTTCGAAGGAGCATATCTACCACGTAGAAAAGGAGTTGGGTATATTACAGGAGCGCTGTGATTACAATAGTTTTGAATAAAATGCATCGATATTTAGTTCCTACAGGATAGCGCCCCATGTAACTAATGACAGAAAGCTCGGCTATCATCTTATCAACAATCGATCGATTTTATTTAACCCCTAGGATTTGCAATTTGACCATTTTGAATTTCTTGAGAGATGTCGTACTATATTATACAAATACTATGAGAAACTGCCAACAAGATACTGATAAATTTAGTCCAACAATGCCCCAACAACAGCAAACTGCTCAACAGCTGACGCACGTTTCATGTTTTGTTTCACTGTCAAACATCTTCAGTTTGGTCTACAATTTAACCATGAATCGTCTTACAAACGAACAACGCTTGCAAATCATTGAATTTTATTATAAAAATGCGTGTTCTGTTCAGAAAGTTTATCGCACGCTTCTTCCATTTTATGGTCAGTTTAATGGACCCACTGAAGCGGGCATCAAACCACCAACACGCTTACGTAGAGTGCGAACTGAAGAAAATATCGCAGCTGTATCGGCCAGTGTTAATGATGACCATCAATTATCGATTCGTCGCCGATCGTAGCAATTGGGCCTCTGTTACTCAACAACGTGGAAAATTCAGCTGGTGCAAAAATTGAAGCCGAACGACCTACCGCAACGCAGAATTTATTTATCGAAAAATTTTGTTCAGCGACGAAGCTCATTTTTGGATCAATGGTTACGTAAATAAGCAGTATTGGAGTGAAGATCAGCCAGAAGAATAGCAAGAGCTACCAATGTATTCAGAAAAGGTCACAGTTTGGTGCGGTTTATGAGCTGGAGGTATCATTGGACCGTACTTCTTCAAAGATGCTGCGAATCGTAACGTAACTGTGAATGGTGAGAGCTACCGTGAAATGATATCCAACTTTTTTTTGCCCAGAATGCAAGAGCTTGACTTGCATGACATGTGGTTTCAGCAAGACGGTGCCACATGCCACACAGCACGCGTAACAATGGACTTGTTAAGAAGCGAGTTCGGTGAACATTTCACGTGCGGGTCCTGCCAATTGGCCACCCAGATCGTGCGATATAACGTCTTTAGATAATTTTTTGTGGGGCTATGTTAAAGCTCATGTCCATTCCGACAAGCCTGCTTCAATTCACGCATTGCAAGACAACATTAAAGCATTTATATGCGAGATACCGGCCGAAACATTGGAAAGAGTTTGCCAAAATTGAATGAAGCGGATGGACCATTTGAAGCGCAGTCGCGGTCAACATTTGCATGAAATTATTTTCAAACATTAAATTATATGGACTGTACTATCGATTTAAATAAAAATGTCATGCATTTTTCTGAATTTTACGTGTGTTTTTTTGAAAAATTTTCCTATAGCTCTTAAAAAATCACCCATTATAACCACACAATTTTTATTTATGTAGAGGTCTCGTGGAATTTGGACTGGTTTTATTTTAGACAAAATAAATACAACATGCAAATTAAAAATTAATTAAATATAATGAAAAGTTCATTATAATGAGAGTTCAAGGAATACTCACGAAAGCTTGGTGCAATTTTATACAGTCGTATCAACGATTTGTCGTAATCTTTGATCAACTGAACAATGCACTTGGTAAATAATGAAGAATAAAAATTAATGAAAAAAAATCAAAAAAAAAAGGATTACCAGAAAGCACTGTTATATAATATTTTATTTAACAGAGTTAGTAAAAACACAAGAGTAGGTACAATATAAATGCATTTGTGGAAGAGCTCGGCCAAACACCCAATAAAATATCAAGTTCTAATTAACAAACAAAAACAAAAAGCTGAGACACGTAAATGCTTTTCTGAGTAATATAATTTTCTCAAAATACCTTTGTAGGAATATACTAATCAGTCGACAGCGAAATTCGAATGATGATTTCGGGTCTGTATGTATGTCGTACGATTCAATTATAAATTAAAATTTTTCAAGTTATTTTTCACAGAAACAGACGAAACAGACAAATGGTTTCATCAGTCCGTAAGTGAAAGATTGTTTCACTGGGAAGAGAATTGACTACAATCTTGCGAATGGCTATTGGCTAATAAAAAATAATATATAATGATTTTGTTATACGAAACACTGTGTTATATTATCGGAAACTATATGTATATTGAAAATATATCGAAAAAATATACGTACAAAATACAATAATTTATATATAGGGCCCGCCATCTATCGTTACGGATTTGAACTAGGTATTATTTGAAGAATGGTAACACTTAGCTGTCATCTGATTTGACAGAAAATTAGTTTTATTCTTCCGCTGAACGAAAATGGCTGTGTATACGCTCAAAGAACGCTGGGAAATATTGCGACATTACTTTGAAAATCATGGTAATGTTGCAGAATGTGTACGAAAATTACGTACGGCAATGGAAAGAAGAAAAGCACCGAATGAAGCGTATGTGCGGTACTTTGCGAAAAAAGTAAGAGAAACTGGGTTGCTTATTGACAAGCCAACGCGTGGCCGACCAAAAACCGTGCGTACACCCGAAAATATTGCTGCTGTGGCCGAGAGTGTTTGTTAATCACCAGGAACATCAGTTCACCGTCGTTCTCAACAATTGGACATTTCGGAGACATCATTGAGACGAATTTTGCGTAAAGACCTTGGTATGACGCCGTACAAAGTCCATATGAATGAAGTTGTGTTCCATCATTAACCGGAAGGATTGTACTTGAAAATAAAAAAAACAGTTTGGAAAAATATTGAGTAGTTTCTTTTTTATAGCATTTTTAATTCCGTAAAGTTATATGGCGGACCCTGTAAATTTAATATTTTTTAGTTTTGAAAAAATTGTAATTTCAAATGAGACTGCGATTTTTTTTATTCAAAAATAGACAAACTTAATGCAAATTTAAGGTCAAAGTATTTTGAGACAATTATCTGATCCAGAAAAACGGAACAAATATCAGTAGTCTACAAAATCCAAAATTAAATTTGCGTTTCTCGGTGCTTTATGCCCGATTTTAGCGTCCCAACAATGTATTCTACTAAACGGTAAGGTAATTGAAAAGTAGTAAGGAGAGAAGCATTATTGAAAGCAGTGAAACCTCGACGAATAAGAAAGGAGAAAAGAGAGAGAAATTAGTTGGATTAAAAAGCTAATAATGGAGAAAGAGAGAAGGAACTGAACCGTGGTGGTAGAATGCCAACAAAGGATACATGGGCTACACCGTATCAAAAAAATAAGTCCCTGAGTCTCAAGTATTTTTGCAAGATGATTTCGAAACAAAATTTCGTTTATGGCCTAACGTAGGGGTCGTCATTAACATTTTCGTGGTTTTACGGTATAACAATGTTTTTGCCACGAGGTTGCATTATCTCCAGATTATCTCAAACACAAATTCATATTGCAAATGAAAAAAAAGTATAATCAAATAAAGATAATTTCTTAATGAAAATTTCAATAAATCAAATTTCGGTGCGGTTGAAATTCGCCGTTTTTCTGGCGACTCTCGAGTTCAGATAAAATGTGGCCCATGCGTTGTTCAAAAAAAAGATTATTGTATTTTCGAAACCTGTCTTCAATTACTGTAAGAGTTTTTAGATAATTTGACTTTGTGTTTCATTTCGACTAGGTATTTGATTTGCAGTGTTGAAGACAACATGAGTCGCGCCATTGGCTATTTTGCAGTACTTCACCACATACCTTCACATGTACATAAGTGTAGAGCATTTTCTTCTTCTGTTTGCGTTGCTGGTCATAATAGATATTTTAAAAATCGTTACTTTATATCAGCTGTAATAAAAGCATTCAAAGCATCAGGCTACAATGTTTCTAAAAATTGTTAAGCGAAGAGTTTTTTGTTAATTCCAACAAACGGCGCATTTTTATTCTAAGAGTTAAAAATATTTATTTGGTACTTAGCCGATTTATATTTTCTGGTGAGTATGCATTGCATTTTCAGTACTAATAGAAAATTGCAGTAATCTGTTAAATTTTACTGGTAATGCAAATTAAATTGCACTATTAGTAAAATATTTTTTACTGGAAATTTACTTGTTTGCAAAGTACCTATCTATGCAAGAAAGGAAAGTGAGTGGTGTTATAAATGAAAAATATCATACTTCACTCGAGGGAAAAATTTGCCGTATTGTTTTTAAAAAATATTATCACCTATGATGTTCATTCAAAGCGCCTGGAGAAGACAATATAACAGCTGAGCTCCTAAAACACGCACGTACTAGTTACATTGAAAGAATGCATCACCTGACCACATTGATCTGGAACAATGAAACACTGCCAGGCGACTGGAATGCAGCAATAATACTCCCCATTCACAAGAAAGGCGATAAATTAAACAGCAAAAACTATCGCAGGATTTCCCTACTCAACACAACGTATAAAATCTTCACAAGAATTGTTAATAAAAGACTTATAGGCCACTCGGAAAGAGTACTTCCAGAGTATCAATGTGGATTTCGACCTGGAAGGTCAACAATATAACAAAATTTTTCTCTCAAACAGTCCATGGATAAATGTTTTGAGCATAACATTGGGCTGCACATGCTGTTTGTTGATTTCGAGCAAGCTTTCAATAGCATCAAGAGGAGGGCTATCCCCACAATATTTAATAAATGCAAAATCCCAGACAAACTAACCAGAATAGTGATGATGACTCTGAAAGAAACTGTATCCAAAGTAATGATACAAGATAAAAAATCCGACCCCTTCAGAATTAAAACTGGAGTAAGACCAGGGGATATGCTCTCATCAACAATCTTCAACCTTATGCTGTGCTGTGCCATCGATGAAGTAAGTGACGCAAAAAGGACTGGACATATTTTAAACAGAACTACCCAATTATTCGCATACGCAGATGACATAGCAATTGTCAGCAAAAATATCAACGCCCTAACCAAAATCTTCGCTGATATTGAAATTGCTGCTAGTAAAATTGGTCTTAAAACCAACGAAGTTAAGACGAAATATATGATGATGTTCAGACAAAATAAACCAACATCAGGCAAACTAAAAATTGGCGATTTTTCTTTTGAAATCGTTGAATGCTTTACCTATTTAGGCTTCAAACTGAGTAGAGACAATTCAATGAGCCTCACCATCGATGAGAGAATTCTAGCAGCGAACAGATCGTATACGTCGTTAACGAAACTCTTCAAATCAAAACTACTAAACAGTCAAAGCAAATTGACTCTGTTTAAAACCATCCTTGGGCCAATATTACGCTATGCAGTTGAATCGTGGATGCTAATTGAAGCAGATAAAACAAAACTGCAAGCCTTTGAACGAAAAGTACTCGGAAGAATTTTCGGAGCAATCAAAGATCACGGCGAGTGGCGGATAAGATGGAACGACGAGCTAGATCAACTGATAAAGGGCGAAAATGTTATACGTTCCATCAGTGTGCAGCGGCTAAGATGGCTGGGTCACATCACAAGAATGGACGGTACGAGGGCGCAGAAGAAAATCGTAGAAGCCAGAGCGTTCAACACTAGAGCAACAGGAAGGCCGAGAACAAGATGGACCGACGAACTAGAGGACGACATCAAGAAACTTAGGATAACGAACTGGAAAAAAGTCGCAAGCGTTCGAGACGTATGAAAGTCCCACGTGCAGCAGACCAAAGCACACAAAGAGCTGTAGAGCCAACAGATGATGATGATGTTTATTTTCGTGTAAATGATCGTACACGATTTCAAGCAATGTAAGAATTTCGGCCTATGCCAATTTGTACGTTTTTATTGTCACGGGAACGATATTCGCCTCTTACCTTGCACCTGAAAACGAAGGTGTAAGCGCACTACCAAAAAGGGCAACAACCATGGCTGGAATTTAGAACAATGTATATTTTGGAATTTCTGGCAAACTATAAGGTTTTTTTTAATGAAACTTGGTGGAACTGTTAGTGAGGTGTTAAGGAACACTCCTTATAACTTTAAATTATTCGGGAAATAATAATTTTTTAATTATTTACATTCAAAATGCCGGCTCCGACTCCATGCACTACCCCCTCACTTGTTTTGAGAGAAATATTACGAATTTTCCAATGAAATTCACAGGAGATGTTCATTACGTGCTTATTTTGCTAAAACTAGCACCAACACTATTCAGTAATAATAGTTTTTAAGTTATTTGTTGATAAAATTTGTCTTTTACCTTCACCAAATTTTGGTAGAATAAGTGCACTTATCACATTTATTTTAATAAATATTGAAACTATATTAACATACACACACGTTTTTAACTCTTTTTAATGATATATACCATAAATTAAATTTAAATTACATTTATAACTTGCAAACACTTGACGCGCCAGCTAAATTTACAATAACTGAAAAGCATGGCTGAATGGAGTGCTGCCAGAAGCAAAAAATAAAAAAAATAATAGAATGCGATTGAAAACGAAGCAACATAGGAACATAATTTCCACACACTCTTTTCTGTTAGAATAACGAGGGAAGGGGGGTTTACAACCTCTAAGGTGTATATATTGAATTCATAAATATATATAAATACAACATCGATATGAGAGGAGAAAGGAGTTTTATACAAAAACACTAAAATTTCTCCCATCCTACTCGAATTTCTCCAATCGTACCTACTGGGAATGCACCGCTGCATCTTCGAAAAACGGTAATTTTTACTTTCATTTTGTTTTGCATTTTCGTGTTTTCCATTTACCGTTGCCATTTAAAACGCGTTGAAAGTTTTCGATTAAGTGATTAAGATTATATTTAATAATACAAAATGAGTCAAATGGCAGCAGGTAATTTATTTCTTATAAAACATATATACATTGTGTAAAATAAGTACCCGGAATTTAAAAAAAAAACACATTTTTTCATATTATTCATCATTATTTGTTGGATCGCCTTCAAAATAGGCTCCTTTTGAGCCGATACAAATATTCCAACGAACAACCCAGTCATCCATGGCCCGCTGGTAGGCCGGCGCCGGGATGGCCTTCAGCTCCTTTAGCGAATTTTTTTTAATGTCTTCAATCGACTCAAAACGCCTTCCCCGAAGTGGCAATTTTAGTTTTGGGAAGAGAAAAAAGTCACAGGGTGCGAGATCTGGCGAATACGGTGGCTGTTCGATAGTATTTATTAAGTTTTTGGTCTTGTATTCGCGTACAATCAAGGCTCGGTGCGATGGCGCGTTGTCGTCGTGCAGAATCCACGAATTGTCCTTCCACAATTCGGGCCGTTTACGGCGAATGGCTTCACGTAAACGCCTTAAAACGGATAAATAATATTCCTTATTAACCGTTGGGCCCTCTGGAAGGAACTCAGAGTGCACCACGTCTTGGTAATCAAAGAAAACCGTGAGCATAACCTTCACTTTTGACCGGCTTTGGCGTGGTTTTTTTGGATACGGCTCGTTCTCGAAGCGCCATTCAGACGATTGCTGACTGGTTTGCATATCGTACTCGTAGACCCATGTCTCATCACCAGTTATTATGCGTTTCATGAACGTAGGGTCCGTATTAGCTCGGGAAACCATGTCTTCAGAGACCTCCTTCCGATGCTCTTTTTGCAAAAATCCATAGTAAAATTCGCCAAGTAAACAAAAGATCAACTCACTTTGACTGCAGAATAAAACACACTAAGTAATAGATCCCGTTCTAATAAGGCTTGTGCATTCAAGGACATGTGTACCAACATGAAAAAACCAAATTTGAAGTGTCAGGTATTCCCGGGAGAGTTTAAATTATAAATTCCGGGTACTTATTTTACACAATGTATGTATATTGAATTATATTAATATACTTTTTAGATGAAAATATACCTTCCACAAGCAGTGGAAGGACTTTGCAAGAAGCAGCAATTTCCAAAAGCAATGCTCTCACTGCTGCTGAAATAAAGCAGCGATGGAATTTTGCTAAGGTGATAAGGAGATTGGGGACAACAGAGCAGTGCGTCCAATTTGCCGAGGATAACGGCCTCATTCTGCGGTCGAAATTATGTAAAAAGCATAAGACACAGATGTCACTGCAAATGAGGGGCTCACTGGGAATTTTTCGGTGCAGAAAAGCGTCATGCCGAGATAATTCTGGGGTGTCTAGAGCGAGCGGGACTTGGTTCGAAAACGCCAAGATTTCGCTCCCCCATATTTTTCACATAATGTATGGGTATGCACATCACTGGTCGAATGCCATGACTAGAGAGGAAAATTTCGTCGAGGGCTCCTGCTTGTCTAACGAAACAATAACTGACTGGTACAGTTATTGCCGTGAGGCTGTGGTATCATATCAGGTTGACAAGCAGGAGTCCAAAGGAAAAATAGGAGGACCGGGCAAAATCGTACAAATAGATAAGAGCAAATTCGGCAAAAGAAAATATAATAAAGGCAAATTTTGTATGCCTGCAATATAAAACATTTTATTAATTAAAATATTTCTGTTGTTAATTTAGGGAGAAGAGTGGAAGGCCATTGGGTTCTCGGTATGATAGAGGACGGCAGCGAAGACTTAAGGCTGGAGGTATGTCCGGACAACGTGCGTTCGGCGGAGGTGCTCATACCTTTGATTAAAAAGCATGTGGCGGAAGGCACAACAATCCACACGGATTACTGGAAAGCATACGACTGCCTTCGCGATCATGGGTATGAGCACCTAAAAGTAAACCACAGCGACCCGGACAATCCGTTTGTGACGAGCGATAGTATACATACGCAGAGGATAGAATCCCAATGGAGAGTGGTAAAACGGTTTTTTCAAAAGGATAATTATAACAATCCAAGCAACTTCACGGATATCACTGTAGAGAGTATCTTTGGCGCAAGTCAAAAATTAAAAATCGCTATGATCCCTTTGAAAAGCTGATTGATGTCATCAAATACAGTTACAAACCATAACATTCTGTCTTTTTATTAATTTACTGTGGATTGCGTAGCCGGAGTTGGACTGATGAGGGTTATTTCTTTGAAGCGCGGCCGAAGGCCGCCTACGCGAAAAGTAGTTCTACGCAAAAATACTGTGGAATGCGTAGCCGGAGTTGGACTGATGAGGGTAATTTTTTTGAAGCGCAGCCGAAGGCCGCCCACGCGGAAAGAGTTCTACGCAAAAATTCTACAAATTTACAAAAACCCTCCTAGTCGACGCTCCTGTAAAATGCAAAGGAACCTGCGTATGTATACCGTTTATTTAACTGTTATTTTCCAATGTTATTTTTTCCATTGTTTTTGATACGTATATTGTTATTGGTAAGTACATCGTAGTATATTGTTACTGATATATTCAAGCGTGCAAGTTTGAAATCAAGTGAAAAGTTAAAATACGGTCTTTAAAAGATATTATTGAAAATTTTAAGAATGAATCCACCTGAAAGCGGTAAGTTTATAATTTTATTTATAAATATATTTCACAGTAATAAATTTTTTTACAGATTGTGAACTTTCCACAACGAGCAAAGCGATTCCAACGCCAGGCAATACTTCTTTGCCACATAGTGCCCATTTACACGAGGAGACAACTGGAAGGGAAACATTTTGTTCGGGGGTGAAGGACGGCCGCGGAAGAGAGAAGGGAATTTGTCTCCTGGTGCCCATTTACACGATGTCTCCACTGGAAGGGAAACATTTTGTTCGGGGGTGAAGGGCGGCCGCGGAAGAGGGAAGGGAATTTGTCTCCTGTACTGGCGACACGCTTTGTGCTTCTTATTCGTATTTCCAATCTTAAAGCAATTTTTGACAGTTGCTTCATTCGTTTTCTTCTTTCGTAGAAGAAAGTTCTAAATTATGTGTTGGTTTTCAAGCAAACGGAAGATAACAACGATGACAAACATACGAACGCTGCTTGGGAAATGCACAATTATTTTTGCTAGTAAAGTAGTATAATTTAAAATAGTTATGGGACATGTTTATGTTGATTTCTAATTTTTCCCTGCATTTCTAGATACTCAGTTTAATTTTAAGTTAATTATTTACATATGAAGTATTTTTAATTTAATTTTTATATATTTCAATAAAAAAAAACAACAAATTATTTATTATTTAACCAGTTTGCATTTTTCATTCATATATTTAAGAAACTGTTGTCGAACGCTCACTGCTTTACATGTAAGCGCGTGCTAGAATACATCCGAACCATGCCATTGGACGATGCTAAAGTATTAAATGTCAAAATGTCGCCGAAAACAAATTTGCCCGTGTGCCCGCGAATGAGACATGAAAAGAGAATTTCCAGTGTTTCCCTTCCAGTGGAGACATCGTGTAAATGGGGTGCTGTACTGGCGACATGCTTTGTGCTTCTTATTCGTATTTCCAATTGTGAAGTTGGCTGCAAAACAATTTTTGACAGTTGCTTCATTCGTTTTCTTGTTTTGTGGTAGAAAGTACTGTAATATCAATTTATTTTGAAAATGGAGTGCAAGTGGAATCGTATAAACATAGAAAAGCTAATAGTGTACATATATACATACAAGAAAATGCTTGTTTGTACAGCATTAGATGTAGTGATTATATGAACCGAGCCAAAAAAGCTATGGCATTTGCGGAAATTCATAAAAAAATGGCAACAGAAATGGTTGGGGTCACACAAGACGACATACAAAAAAATGGAAAAACCTCCGTAGTCAATACATGAGGGAGCTACGATTAATAAAAAACTCGAAGAAAAGTGGAAGCGGTGTAAATGAGGTATACCAAACAAAGCTTTGGTGTTTTGATCAGCTCTCATTTCTAGAAGGGCATGTAGCAACCAGACAGAGCCAAGACAATATTGAGGTAATATTAAAATGCAATGTGTTACAAATTTTAAGAAAATACAAATTGTGGTATCGTCAGACGTATACTATATAACTGATATGAAAGAATAATTAACATGTGTCACAATTTTTTTTTTCAGATGCCTTCTTCTTCGAGTACCTCAACGTATACGGGTGCAGAAAATAGTAGCTCGAGCGTTAACGACGAGCCATCGAAAATACGAAAAAAGGTACATAACATTACGATTAAGGGGGGACCCTCATTTAGACGGTCGAAAAATGCATCATTTTTGGGAATTTTTTTCTCAGGTAAAATAACTTCAAACGTTTTGTAATTCATAAAGTACTTTAATAAATGTCTTGACTGTCTACAAAAATTTTCGGAGAAGAAAAAAAACATTTTAAGTATGGAAATATACACCTCGTCCATGGCACCTCATTCTATCTGTGTACATTCTAGCGCTCTGAATTTTTTTCTGAAATAAAAAAACCAAATTTTTTTTAAAACTTTAGGATAATACCTTCGATGTGACATTTTGATTTAAAAAAAAAATGTCGAAATTGATATTTTTTACTCAGTTTTATGTTAAAAGTGATTTTTCATGCATAAAAATTGACTTTAAAATTACAAAAAAATATGAAAATCTTTTTTTTTAAAAAACACTTAATGTCACATTGAAAACAATTTAATTATCTTCAAAATGAGCTATTGTAAAGCCTGATTGGTTCAATACAGCGTTCTCAATTGTGTACACAAAATCGAAAAATGATGTTTCGAGAAAAACGCGTTTAAAGTTTTGGATACAGGCGATCAGGCCACCCGTCGCGTCCTGTTAAAAATTTTGTCACTCCTTCAAAAATACAGATATCGACTTGAAATTTTCAAAGTATATTCTTAAATAGTTGTAGAATAGATTAAAATTATTTCCAAAAAATCGATTTTTTTGACCCGATAAATGAGGGTCCCCCCTTAATAAAAAAAATATATCATATAATTGTTTTTTTTTTTTTATAGAAAAGTAAGCAGTATAATGAAATGCAGCAGGAATTCTCTCTATTTAAAGAAATGATGCATAAAAAAAAGCTCCCGAAAATACGCCTGGCTGGGCACTTTGGTTGCAAATCAAATGGGGAAATAGACAACGACAAGCAACAGAGCGCTGCTTGGGAAATACAGACGGTTTTAAATGAATTTATTGATGAATCCAATCAGCGCACTCCTTCATCATTAGCAACTGCATCATCATCAGGCAAGGACTTATTGCAGCTGTCTATGGATGGAGTTTTTGACAAGGATGATTTTTGCTAGCAAAGTAGGTATAATTCATAAAACCTATGAGACATGTTTATGTTAACTTCCACTTTTTTCCGTTTCTAGATACCTGAGCGACAAAAAAAGTTATACTGCATTAAAAGCCACCAAAGCTGGAAACCAAAGTGCCTATTAAATATAAGACTGTGTAATATATGTATTTAAGTTAAGACGAAAGGATTTAATTAATATTTTAAGTAAAGTATTTATACATGAAGTATATTTTATTTCATTTTTTTTAATGAAGTACAAAATCTTATATACCTATATACATTTACGTTAATAAAAATAAAAGAAATTATTTATTATTTTACCAATCCAGTTTGCCTT
Source organism: Anastrepha fraterculus (assembly GCA_037575425.1). NCBI lineage: Eukaryota > Metazoa > Arthropoda > Insecta > Diptera > Tephritidae > Anastrepha > Anastrepha fraterculus. Next base: position 6,600 of record JAYXIM010051947.1, on the reverse strand, counting down.
CTTCATTGAAATATTTGAGAAACTGCTCACGTACGTTCTCTGCTGCACCTTTTCGCGGATTGTAGAATACATCGGAATCAGTTGAGTGGTTATTATTTACAGTTTCTGCGTTTACTCTCTCATCAGTGAACATTTCGCCATTTTCAATTAGATAATTATGTAAAGTACAGCACGTTAATACAATTTTCTCTACAGTGGCCACATTTAGATTTATAGAAGCAAGAAAAACGCGAAATCGGTTCGACAAAATTCCAAATGCATGTTCCACTACATGCCTTGCCCGGGAGAGTCTTCGATTGAACATTTGTTTTTCTTGACATTGCGTGTGGTAAGGATATGGCTTCATTAAATGCACCTGCAGAGGAAATTCATCGTCTCCGACTACAACATACGGAACGCTTCGATTGTTTCCAATTAAAGCTGCTTTTGGTATCTCTTTCTCATCTTGAAGAACAGTACTTAATTTGCTTTGTAGAAAAACTCCAGCATCATTACTGCGACCGTTGCAACCCACGTCAACGAAAATAAATTTACAATTAGCATCCACCAGGGCTAATAAAATTATGCTGTTCGTGCCTTTGTAATTATAATAAAAAGCTCCGTCAGTGCGTGAGGGACGGAAAGTTATATGCTTTCCATCTAATGCGCCAATGCAATTGGGGAATTGCCACTTAACCGCGAATTCTGTTGCTATAGCCTCCCATTCGGATTTGCTGCTCGGAAACTGCGAAAAAATTTGTTATTAATTGCGAAATATTTATTATATTATAAAATGTATCCATACCTTTAAATATGACGATTTTAATTTGTTAAATAAAGCCCTGCATACCTCGGGAACTATCTTGCAAATTGAGGATTTGGATATTCGCGTCTGGTAATCCAAACTGACGTAAGACTCCCCTGAAAATAAATAACTTCTTATAACAATACTACATATATCACCATCTCTTAAACTCACCAGTGCTGAGAAACCGCAGCGTCATTGCCAATTTTTCTGCTGCGGGAATCGCGTTTCTCATTGAAGTATCAGAACGTTGAATATCATCTGCAATTAGCGATAGCAAGTAATAAAATGGGCCATTTGACATTCAGTAGAAAATTCTTATAGCTCTGCTCATCGTGCACCAGCAACTCTTTGTTTAAAAAAGCGAACGAGCCGTGATCGCATCTGTTTTTTCGCCATTCTTTTATCCATTGCCGCTTGGACCTCTTGATAGGCAACAATGAAACTTTTTCGCCCAAATTTGCTAATCCTAATTGGAGTATACTTCAAGGGGTTACATCTAGTTAGAAGCCCTGAAAAATGAGGTTTTTAAAAAATTTTCCTGAGAAAACTTCTGAATTAATTGGTTTAAGCCTTTGTGCACATATTATGGTAACTTTGAATAATATTTAAAAAAAATTTATTTGCAAGAATAACAGTTTTTATAGCTGCTACAGCAGATTTCCCGGAACCCCTCCAAAAAAAGACGTTTTACGGTGTCCACTATATCTCCGAGGTGGATTATCTGAAATGAAAAAACCAAACGGATTTGATTAAAGTATTGTATATTCTTGTAATTAATCGAAGGAATAAGCAAAAAAAAATTTATTGACAAAATGGCGGCTTCGCAAAAAAAAAAATCTATTTTTTGGAATAGTTTTGGCCTGTGTATAAACAAAAAAATGTTTATCGGTTTTAAAAAAGTTTCGATTAAGTACTAGAAAATATAGTTCAGAAGCCGGTGTAAAAATTTCAGACTAACCGGTTTAGCCGTTTCCGAGAAATCGTGGTCACCGACTTTCAAAACACAGTTTTGAGAAAAACAAGGTTAAAGCCGGCCTGCTAATTTAAAGTGCTCTGACGCGTCGTTACATTTATGCGTATAACTTCAAAAATAATCTTCGGAATGACTTGAAATTTTCATAGTGTTTACTTAAATATATGTACATTACAAAAATGAAATAAAAAAAAAATCGATTTTTTGAAAATTCTAACTAGATGTAACCCCTTAACAATTTAATGCGCACATTTTACAAGCATGTAGATGCTTACCTAAAAGTATTTCTTCTTTATCGCTGTCGTCAGAGTCTAATTCCGCAGCCTCACCAATGCATTGCCATATGCTTTTAATCAATTCACATTTTTCTTCGTAATCCATATTTAATCGCAATAAACTAATATATTTCTTCACAATATAAAATTCAAACAAATCACGGCTATACGAATGAGAGAAACGTCAAAATATGCTAACGATTGTTGCCGAAAACATTTTTGCCCGTGTGTCCGCGAATGAGACATGAAAAGAGAATTTCCAGTGTCTCCCTTCCAGATGTCTCCGTGTGTAAATGGGGTGATAGTCTGACGGCGTTGGAAATAAAATCTATGTGGAACTTTTCGAAAGTAATGCAAAACCTGAACACAACGGAAAAGTGTGTGGCATTTGCAGAGGAAAACGGCCTTGTGTTGCGTTCCAGGCTCTGTCGCACCCACAGGACCCAAATGAAACTACAAGCTAGAGGAAACGATTCTTTGGGTACCTTTAGGTGCAGTAAGGGACAGTCCAAGAGGATGTCAGGAGTGTCCAGAGCTACTGGAACGTGGTTCGAGCAATGCAAAATATCGCTGCCACATATCTTTTACCTTATGTCTGCATATGCGCACCGGTGGTCGCACGAAAATGTACGCTTCGAAAACTTTCGACAGCCACCATTTGCGACTGGTATAACTACTGCCGTGAGGCGGTAAGTTTATACCAGATTGACAGGCAGGAGTCGGTGGGTAGGATTGGGATTCCTGGAAAAGTCGTACAAATTGACGAAAGTAAATTTGGCAAGCGGAAGTATAATAAAGGTAATAAGTTATATTTGTAATAAAGTATGCACTTTTTTAACCAGTATGTTTAAATTTAGGAAGAAGAGTGAAAGGCCACTGGGTTCTTGGCATAATTGAGGACGGTAGTGAGGATCTCCGCCTAGAAGTGTGTCCAGACAACATACGTTCCGCGGATGTGCTCATACCTTTAATTAGAAAGCACGTCAAAGAAGGCTCTATTATACATACGGACTTCTGGAGAGCCTATGACTGCTTGGCTAATTATGGGTATGAGCACAAAAAAGTAAACCACAGCGACCCCGACAACCCCTTTGTGGCGGAGGATGGTACTCACTCGCAAAGGATTGAGTCCCAATGGCGCGTTGTCAAAAGATATTTTAATAAAGAAAATTATAACCATCCAGTTTGCTTTACAGATGTTATAGTGGAATATTTGTGGAGAAAATCTGTAAATAAAAATCACGAAGACCCGTTTATTAAACTTATCGAAGCAATAAAATACAGTTTTGGCTTTTAATTGTATGGATGTATGTATGTATAATTGGCGCGTACACCGTTTTTGGGTGTTTTGGCCGAGCTCCTCCTACTATTTGTGGTGTGCGTCTTGATGTCGTTCCACAAATGGAGGGACCTACAGTTTCAAGCCGACTCCGAACGGCAAATATTTTTATGAGGAGCTTTTTCATGGCAGAAATACACTCGGAGGTTTGCCATTGCCTGCCGAGGGGCGACCGCTATTAGAAAAATATTTTTCTTAATTTTGGTGTTTTCACGCACCAATCCATTCGGCTACGGTGGCTTTTAATTACTTTATTAATATCATTGTTTTTAAGTTTAAATGAGTTGTATGTTTTTATTTTCAAAAATGTCATCCCTGCGTGCGAACTTCGCTTTCATTTTAGGTGTATGGCAACACCAACTTTTCGCTAAATGAGAGAACTTTAACCTTAAATTACTTAAAAACTATAAGCCTCCAGCAGGTTCTGTTTTCAGTTTTAAGATGGGGATACACCCCTCTATTACCCCCTTTTTACCGTTTTTTCCAAAGCGATATACATTATACTAAAGTTTTCCCACAACCATTTGCCACCACTGTTAAAAGCGTAGTTACCTAAAAGTATGCAACTTAATTTGTTACCAATGCGATCTTCCGATCTTCAAAGATAAATTAGCATCAAAGCCAACGTACGGTACTGGTACGAACATTCACACATTTCAAGTAGATGTTTTCTTATTTATTTATTTACTTAGCGACCGCCGCACAGCGGGCAAGCGCGTGTGGGCAAAACCAGTAAAACTGAAAGTGGTAAGTGTAGTAATCTTTGGTGAACGATTTTTCTCAATTTCCCCATTCTAATTTTTTTAATTCCTGTTTTTGTTTTTTTAAATACTTATTTTGTAAGCTGTCTCTAGAAGACTGTAACGTTTTTACTTATGAATCAATGTTCTTTATTTTTTCGGTAATCAACTCTGCTTAGTGCTTTCTCTTCCATTCATTTCCATTTCTCTGAGTATCAATTAGAAAAGACATTAATTGCGAATATAGAAAAACGGCCAATGAAAATTTGTCCGCTGTTTAAATATTGTCGTTTACTAGACGGGAGAATGCATGCATTATAAATCAAAGTAATTTTTATGTGCTAATATCATCTAACCTATGTTTCCAAATATTTTTTTATAATGGCATTTACTTTTAAATTTTTTGAATTATTGGGGTTTGATACTCGGAAACAAAAAGAAAAAAATATGGAAATATGCTAAAAAAAAGCTTAATTTAATAAAATTCTAAACGATGATAATTGGGGCAAAGTCCGCAAGCTCAATTTGAGGTCCAAAGCTAGGAGATGTGTAGCCGCAAGTAGACAGGGTGGGCCATGTAAAATTTGCTTTTTGAATCGGCTATAAAAAAAAACTAATCAACATTTTTTCAAACTTTTCTTTTTAATTTGGAGATTGAACATTGTCATTTATGAATGAAAAATAATGTCGTTCAAATGACTGCCACGACTGGCTTTACAGTAGGCCATTCGATCAACGGCCGTCGTAGCCGAATGGGTTGGTGCGTGATTACCATTCGGAATTCACAGATAGAACGTTGGATCGAATCTCGGTGAAACTCCAAAATTAATAAAAAACATTTTTTTAATAGCGGTCGCCCCTCGGCAGGCAATGGCAAACCTGCGAGTGTATTTCTGCCATGAAAAAGCTCCTCATAAAAATATTTGCCGTTCGGAGTCGGCTTGAAACTGTAGGTCCCTCCATTTGTGGAACAACATCAAGACGCACACCACAAATAGGAGGAGGAGCTCGGCCAAACTCCCAAAAAGGGTATACGCGCCAATTATATATATCTATATATATATATATATTCGATCAACCCAATTTTTAAGCACATTTTCGATTGTTTGGGCTCCAATATTTTGAAAGGCAACTTTGACTGGTTCGCATAGCATTTGTCGTTAACGGCTCCCCACAAAAAATAGTCCAACGGGCTTAAATCACATGATTATTCGGTTTTCAAAAACGGTAGCCAAAAGTTCGAGTGTAACTTTGGCAGTGTGACAAGTTGCACCGTCCTGTTGAAACCAAATGTCGTCCATGTCATCCTCTTCAATTTTTGGAAACAACTCGTTGAGCATGCCACGGTAACGCTCGCCATTTACTGTAACCGCGGCTACTCCTTCATTTTCGAAAAAAATGGCCCGATGATGCCGCCAGACCAAAAACCGCACCAAACAGTGACTACTTGTGGATGCATTTGCTTCTCTACAGTAACGAGTGGATTTTCTGAGCCCCAAATCCGACAATTTTGCTTATTGACGTAGCCACCGATGTGAAAATCAGAAAAGAAGAAGAAGACTCACCACTTTGGAAATAGATTTTCAATATTTCCCAATTTTGTTCATATACATACATATGTACATATGTATATTTGGCGGTTACACCCTTTTCGAGTGTTTGCCAGAACTCCTCCGGCTGTGTTGTGTGGCTTGATGTCTTCCATAAATAAATGGAGGAACCTACAGTTTTATGCCAACTCCGAGTGACAGATGGTTTTTATGAAAAGCTTTTTCATGGCAAAAATACACTTGGAGGTTTGCCATTGTCTGCCGAAGAGCGAACGCTGTTAGACAAATTTTTTTTATCGTTTGATGTTTCAAGCCTGGTATTTCGAATCTAAATTGCCAAGTAAAATAGATCGGAATTTACCATACATTCAATTGCTGTATAATTCAAAGCTCGGAGCAAATGCGTTTTTAGCCCATGGCCCTGGTTTCACTGCGCCGAAAGTTCATTGCCTTTTCTCCGGAAGACCCGAAGAAGGAATAGAGGGTTATTTCAATAAATCAACTTTATAAGCAGTCAATAAAAACAAACAAACAGTCACATTAAAAAGAACAAATCTAAAAGTTCGTTCACATACGCAGTGATTAGCTCCAAAATGGGCAATCAGCTGTCAAGACTGATTTGAATTGTTTTGCTTCATAAAAATTGGTTCGGTGGAATATTTTATTGTTTTTGGTTGGTTTAATTATTGAAGAAAAGGCAAATATGAGCAATAATGAATTTTATTGCGCAATTTGCTGCTAGTAATAGACAGTTGGAGGGCAATCCGTAAACGACGTCTGCTGTGGTTGCAAAAAATTATACGCATGCGAAATTACATTTTATTATAGGCGGTAACAGGCCAAAGCGACACACGTTTTTTTCTGTAATGTGAATGCAGAATTATCTAATAAAAATTTGAATAGAATAACATATGTCTTTCCTTTTCCTGCGTCCAT